>BQNB010049641.1:0-41939 GCA_026074375.1 Tanacetum coccineum | reverse complement strand
TCAAGATTAAAGTCCACATCGAGGCAACCAAAATTTGGCTTTTATTAGGCTACTTAAGCAAGGCTCTTTAAGACATGAATGGACCAATCTTATTTGCACCATATACCCTTAGGCTCTTTAAGGCACAAAATAAGACAAAAATTAAGCAACATTATTATACCTCAGTCCTTTAGAAGGCTACAACATCGGCCACGCCTCCGACAAGATGTAGCAAACATATTTCGACTTTGAGAATATATAATACGTATATCAAACCGGGCAAGTATGATCACCCGGGTCGTTTCCCCAATGACTAGTGAGATTGAAACCACGTTTTAGTTCGGATCCTGATTTGAATGGAACAAAGATATTTTGGATAAGCTATTGCTACGAAATTAAGAAGCAACAAATAATGACAATTAAGCAAATAAACAAATTTTAAATCCTAAAAATGTAAACTAAAATTTTTACTAGATAAAGAAACATTGCCGAAGATTAAAAACAAAAGCCCTAATTTATATATTTTTTTATAAAAGTTTAATTGAACTAGTTAAAACTTAACCCTAATTATTAATTAAAAATTAATAAACCTAATTAAACTTAACTAATGGACTAATGATGCAAAAAGGAAAAGGACTAACGGGGAAAACACTTTCTGACGGGGGGAACTAACTGGCAAACAACTAAAATCGAAAAGTTACACTTTCTACCCTTAGAATCTACCCCGATAACAAGCTAAGTCCCGAAATAAGGTGAAATTTGAAAAGTGCTTAAAATGAAAAACTCAAAGAAGCAAAGTTGTAAAGGAAGCTAGGGAGAATAACTTTAACAAAAACACTATAGTCTGAAACTCAAAAATAAGCTCTAAAAAGAGCTTATTAATAAGCTGTTACAGAAAGTAGGGCTTATCCCTTGTTTTTAGAAAATAAGCTATAAAAAACTCAAATCTAGATCAAAATGAAAAAGGAAAGAAGTTCTAAAGAGCTTATGATATGCTTAATCTAAAAATGCAAAGAAAACTAAGCTTAGAGTACTTTTATGCTACTGAAATTGATCAAGAACTAGGCAAACTCAGGAAATAAGCAAAGACACACAAATTCCAAGCAAGATAAAAACTTTATTAAGCTAAATTGGACTCTAAAACTTTGAAGACTTATTAAACTACTTATAAGCTATCTATTTAAGCTGTAAAATCTAAACTTAAAAGCTGAATTAACAAATTTAAATCCTAAAGATTCTAAGTACTGTTTTTGGCTTTTTAACTTTTTGACAGCAAAAATAAGCTAAGATAATAAGCTAGAAAATGAAATTAAAGACTTAAACTATATTAAGCTATATTAAAACTTAAATCCTACTGAATTTAATAAGCTAAATCTTAAAATTACTTATCTAAACTAAGCTATGAACACAGCAGTACTAACTGAGGTTAGTACTGGTAGTGTAAATATTCAGCAGTACTTTCAAGTGAAAGTACTGTTGGTGCAATTTTTGACTTTTGAAAACTAAAGAAGCAATGAAATAAGCTAGAAAATGAAAACTAAATCTAAATAAGCTAAAACTAAACTAAATTCTACTGAGATTAAAGCTAACAGTACTAACTTGTGAAAGCAGTACTAACTTGGAAGTTAGTACTGGTAGTGCATCAGCAGTACTAACTGAGGTTAGTACTATCTATGCAATTTTGAGATTGCACTAAACCAAACACCCCTTTGTCATTTTGACAGGATTTAGAAAAGCTTTTTAAGCCAAATCTAATGAACAAATACTAAATACCAGATAAAAACTAGCTTAAAACAAACTTGGCAATCATGATTAAACAACTAAATAAGCCTTAATCTAAGATCTAAACCATTTAAAACTAATTATTTTTGGATTTTTTGAGTTTTTATGACAGGAATTTAGAAAGCTAATTGATCTAAACATATTAAGCAAAAACAATGAAAACACATAACAAACAAAAACTATAAGCAAAGTATATGAAGACTAATAAGCAAGGAGAAAAAGTAAATAACAATAATCAACATATAAGCATATAACTAAGCTAATGTGTATGTACTAAATTAGAGAATAATGAAAAGAGAAACTTATTTTATCCTTTAGCAAAACAAAAGGAACCACTAAAGCACTACAAGCTCCTTAGCAAATTAATAAGCTAAGGTAAAGTCTTGGATCTCTTCCTCTTCCAAGGTAGATCCCCTTCCAAAAGCTCAAATACAATAAACCATATAAGCTTAAACTTGATTATAAGGTTTAGATACATTAAAACTAAATTTAAACAGCTCAATTAACAGCTTATAGACCTGAAAAAGCTCAAAATGAGCTTATTAGGACAATCATATAAGTAGCTTATGACTTTTAAAATGAAGCAATAGAAAATGAGATTTAGAATACTAAAAACTGAATTTCATTAAGTAAAGAAGCTGATTACAATACTTGAAAAAGGAAAATTACATCTAATAAAAACACGAATTTAAGCTAGACTAAATTACTAAAAAACTAGATAAAAACGTAAAAGCTAGATGGTGTGTGTGTGAGAAGTGAGGCCTATTATATGTCGCCATCTGAAGGCTTCAATGTCCTCTTGCCTTTGCTCCTCCAAAACTCTCAATACAGGCCAATCATTTCCTTCAATCCATTTTATCACAGATTAAAGGCCCGTTGGCATTAATTTGTTGGACTCCTGAGGATACCAGGCTGGCATTCTTTGAATGTGACGTTTGTGGTTAGTTTTTGTGATGACGTATAACAAAAAACCCTCCACTAGTTTTGCTTCTTCTTGATTACTGGGCCTTTGAGCTTGAGCAGGATAATATCCCTTATTAGACTAATTTGGTCCTGCATTTTGTGCTTGAGCTTCCTTTGAATTGACCCAACACACCCCTTTAATTTTGATTTGCCCCTTGTTTTATACCATTGAGGTGAAAACGGTGGAGACGATGAATAAAATGTGTATTCCGCCCCCCTTCTTCGATAGTTAAAACTGTGAATATGGGAAGTTTTAACATTTAGGTCCTTGTCTATTCTTATCTCTTCAAGTTATAAAGAACATTTGGAAATTGCAAGATTGGTCCTTGTGGCTTTATAAAAGAGGAAATGGCTAGGGATTTGGCTTTGGCTTGGCTTCGGCTTTGTACTCTTCTGATTCTCGTGTCCGTGCTTGCCCGTTTTTAACTATTTTCTTGTGATTTTTGACTTATCCGTACCTGCACACACAAAACACAAATACAAGCATATTTTTGCCATTTTTGGTCTGTTTTGGGTTTAATTGGGTTATTTTAAGCATAAATAGATATGTGTATTCTACACTTATCATTATACTTCAACAAGAAGTTTTACAACTCCCTAGGCAGTGTACCTAATCGTTGTAGTGTAGTATAGGCAAGACTGATGACATCAAATAACGTCTATTTTATAGCATCATTTATCCCATGTATATTACCCATTTTGTATGATTATTGCAAAGAATTGTTACTTAATCGTTTTATATATTGAGAATTTTGTGGTAATTTGGAGTATTTGGTGAAACTTTAAGCAAAAGGCTTCAATCTAGACATAAATGAAGATATTTTGAAGATTTATTGTTCTGAAGAAGAACAAAACGCCTATTCCATCAAGGAAGATACGGCGGTATCCGTGCCTGCCACTCACCAAATGACCACAAAAGGAATATAAGACCATAACTCGCCGTATCCATCAAGGAAGATACGGCGTATCCGTATCCAGAGAACTCAATATGCCGTATTCAAGATATGGAATCAATATAATATTCTGTAAGATATCAAACGTGGTCCCTACTCCAAGAAATCCCAAATACAACCGTATCCAAAACATATGATACGCCTGTATACAACCGACTTCCAGACCTATGAATAAATAGAAAACTCAAAAAATGATTTTTTAAGTAATGCAAAGTTTGAATCCTAAACCACCAAGTCAACCAAGAGATGAATAAAGGAGCCTAGAAGGTTAAAAAAGAGCCTCAAGATCATAGAAAACTCTTGTAATCATCGTCAATAGCCCGAAAGACGCGATTTGATTAAGGTTTCTTTATTCTAATCGTTCATATATCAAACCGTGTATATTTTTACAATGACTGTCGGCTGATACTATCAGCCATATTTATTAAGATCTAATGTTTGGTTTGTTTATCTTGATTGCTTATATTATCATGATTGTGTTGTTTAATGTTTATCAATTTATTAATATCGATTTACGTAATTAAGTAATGGGACCTATCCATTCAACAGGGTCTAGTCCACCATATATTAAATAATGCGCTTCAACTTCGTGGTTGTATGGGCGTGAACTAAGGGTCCGGGATAACTCTCTATATTCAATTTTATGTATCATAAATCATAGGATTACACGAATAATGACCTATCTTTGAGCCTTAGAATAGTGACTTAGTTGACCTTAATTGACCCTTGTGTCCAACGAGTACATTCTAATCCATTGGAAAGGATGCGACAATGACAATAAGATATAAAAGTCGTTAAGCATAAGTGTGGTAAAGTCTCGTTGAGCTAGGTTTAGTAAGAGCACCATTACTTGATCCTAAAGTAGATAATAATCAACATAAGGATGCTTTAAACGGATGCTTATAATTGTGACAGGATAATCGTTCTTGGTCTTAGAAGAAGTAGCCTAGCTAAGTCTAGGAATGATATGCCCTTCAAGATAAGACAATCATTGCACTAAATAAACAAACCTGCATTTTATCTGATTATTCATGGTTGATACATTTTCCTTACATTAGTTCTTGACCGTTCCTCTATCGGTTTCTTGTCTTCTTGTGTGTGTTTATTGTTTTACTTGTCATCAAAACCTTAGGTTAGATATTCAAAAACTGAGAGCCAACTCTCAGCTAAAACTCCCCCTTTTGCAAATTAGTATTAGGTTTACACTTAGATAACTAAAATAATTAATAGAATTAGATTAACGCTCTCAATGCTCTTAGTGATCGACACCCTACTTACTACGAAACTTCATCTGACCGGGTACACTGCCCGTTAAAGTGTTGTTTTTAGGTATAGTCGGCATAAAATAAATAGTAAAACTTGATTCTTAATAACACCAACACAACGACCACATCAAGTTTTTTAAAAAGCGTTGCTGCCGGGACTGAAAGTTGTTTCTAAATTCTTGTTTTTATATTATTGATTTAGTTTAGTTTTATAATAGCTTTTATATTTGTGTGTTTTGTTTTCTGCATTTTTATTATTCATATTGTGTTTGATTTTGGTTTCGCATTATTCAAAGTACGTGTAAAAAAAGAAACCAATCAACCAATACGCGTATCAATTTATATAGATACGGCGTATAAAATTTTTCAAACCAATACAGCGTTATATTCGACTCTATCATCAATACGGCGTATCAGTTCACTAAATACTACGTATTAAGCTATTGACAAGTTTTCTTTCAAGAGGATTATTACAGATTAAAAAAGACAACCCCAACATTTAAATAATGGATGAGTATATCATGCTATAGGAAGAAAAAGCTCTTAGGCGAGGTAAGGTTATAACTGGAGAAACTGCTAAAGTATGGTAAGATCAGGGAAAATGAAGACCTTCAAGACCTCCTGATCTAATGAAACTGAATATCGCCAACTATAGTCTCTTTAACGACAGTTAACAACTTAAGCACTCTTGTGTGAGCCAATGTTAAGTTTTCCTTAACAACGATGAAATTGACATTAAAATCATCTTGACGCATCCGACGATCAAGAATCATGTAAAATTTTGGACCAAAATTCATTTTCTCTTACAATAAATTCCTGTCAACGAGTTAAAACGATTCTAAATGATAATGAAAAAGTCAATAATACCTTTTGGCTTCCATTAACCCGAGCCTACGGTCATTATTTTGATATTATATACTTCTTTAGAGAGAATTTCGATAATGACTTTCAGCCATTGTTTATAAATGATGCTCAAACGTCCAAACATAATTTATTAAGCAGAACCTATTTTTAAACCCTCAACATATCGATGAATTATTGCACAGATGAAACAACATGTCTTAATGTGATAAAGAGGAACAAAACAATTAAAACATAATGATGCTATTTCTTTTTAACCGAAATATTATCCATATGACTCAAAATCGAATTAAAGTATAATGATTATTGATAAAAACCGATATTCACAACCTCAGATGGGGGATTCTCTGTCAAAACCGTTAACCTATGTAATAAATTTAATGTTGGTGTCTATGCACATGGGTCAAATTAAGCTTTCGAAACAATCACGATACATCTATAATATTTTCAAAAGCTGAAAATTTTAGTCAAATGAGAATTAAATGTTAAAACTGTGACTTGTAATTATTTTCACAAAGGGATGTCATTCATTTTCCTAATTAAGAATTTGTATGTGCCATTTGGCATCCCGTTCGACCACATATTGTTTTATAACGATGGGATTAAATTGGGGTAAGTCTAAGTTAAAGACTTTTCTGTAAACAAAAGTGCTTGCCGGGAGACAACCCGAATGGCATTTTAATTTTATAATAGAGTTCTGTACTCCCGGGGGGGGGGGGGGGGGCAGACAGTCTATTACGACGTAGCGAAACCCCATGGATAGGCTGAATTGACTATCTGACGTTAAATCCTGTCTATTTATTTCAGCACATGATATACACTGTATCATTAAATGAGTACACACAGCGGTATACAGTATCAATACGCGTATCCTGGTGGAATGATACGGCTATCGACTTCCTATACAGTTTTAGGTATTTATTTTGAGTCTAACCAAACGAATACATGGAGATAAAATTGCATTTGTTTTCTAAGAATTTCACAGGGCCTCGTGAAAGAAAATCGACGAATATTTGTGAAGAATTTAAAAATCTGGAGATCTTAAAGTGTTGGAGTCTTGAAACCTCAAGACGGTTGTTCAACAAAAAATCTTGCTTATAAACGCAAATTGGAGAATCTACCGAGCAAATTAACAATTCCAGGGAGTTTCTCATTCTAATTCTTGTTTAAAATTCTCGTATAATGTTTTATGATACTTCAACAACGAGGACGTTGTATAAATTCCAAGTGGGGGGATTGGGAATTAATAAGATCACATTGTCCTATTTTTTTCACAATAACAAGTCTTAAATATATCTCAATTTTTTTTTCAAGTATACTTGTTGAAAAAACCTTGTACATAACCCGCAATACACAAACCTTGTTAGATATTATGAGGATTTAACATTTCCGTTTCCAAATGTTTACCAAAATTCCACAAAATATGAGTGTTCGCGGATGTTGTAACTTTAAACTTGGCATGGTATACTCTATAACGGTGATGTTGTAGACTTTAGAACTTGGCTTGGTATATCTATTCGAGACCACAATAATGAGTATTATGGATTTAATTGGAGTAACTTGTTTAAATTGGTAAATCTTAGGATTACAACCAAATCGCCTATACATGTTGTTTATTAACTAACTACACCGGTTAGTTAACCTCCAGTTTAAACCCTTCCACTCTCATCTTTAGAGTGATGATCCACTAGAACAACCCGTAGAGCCAATCCTTTAGGAATTTACACCAATTATTTGTTTCGTTACACCCTTACACCTTAACCTACCCTGTTAGATTAAGTTTAATTTACAGTTGCTAGTTGCTTAAAGTGTAAAGTTTGTATTTCCCGAGTCTTGTGTCATTTTCTATCTTTGGTGCGGTTGGAAATTTGCACATTGCAAATGGGAATGTATATTAGTAGTCAAAGCTCATGTGATTTTACTACATTCACAATTAATGGTGAATCCGAAGAACGAAGAAATTACCGAAGGAATTATCCGGAATTATTATGATCGTGAAGATGGTGAAACTACACCGAGATTTGAAGTTTAGTTAGCAAAAAAAAAAGAGAGAAAGAAAGTTTGAAGATAATCGTTTCGCAAAAGAGCATTACCGAAGGAATTATACGAAGGATCGATTATTCGTTGATACGTCGACAAAAATCAACGATGTAGAGTATTGTACAAAGTAGAAGATATCGCCACTTACCTTGTAGAGTATGTAAAGTTTTGGGATGATTGGGAAGTTGACCGTTATGGGAACGCCAACTTAGGTTGTTGTTTTTGATCTATGATCAAGACGTTGTAAATAGTTGTGTCTTTGTCATAATAACGGTCGGGAAAATAAGTGTCTAGCAACTTGTATCTTAAGTCTTAATCTATTTGTTTCTTTATTTTTATTTAACAATAATTTACTTCCCTCTCACCTGATGATTAGTCGTTGGTTTTACGCTAATGAGGATTCATACGAACATGTATGTCCATCCAGGCATTCCGGGTGTGTATGCATGTCTTGTACCTTGTTGGTTTATGACTTTTGGTGAAAGTTAGAAGGTTCCTACCCTATATCTATATCATTCTTCGTCTTAACCATTGGTTAAATTCAAATAGGGATGTGATCGAACACACATGTCTATCTCCGTCGTTTCAGCCATGTATGTGTGCTTCAGCTGCCCTGTTAGAGTGGTACTTCTGGTGAAAGATTGTAGAATGATCAACCGTAAGCCTTTCCATACAAAAAACCCATATTTACCTTTATAAACTTGTTACTCCTTGGCTTTAGTGGTGGAGATGTGTATCCTTGCCAAGCTTATGATAGAATACTCGTCACGACCGAGCAATTAAGCGAATTAGTTATATGTTACCACATAGATTAGTTGAGTGATTTGAGTGTTTTCATCTTCCTATTTCGTGAGGTGTTTGGTTGTGTACTTGTAATAGATCAAATAAATGCTTTAACAGAAAATATCCTTAGAGATACATTTTTATAAACTTCTAAAAGCTACTTGAGGACAAGTAGGATTCAAGTGGGGGGATATTTGATGACATCAAATAACGTCTATTTTATAGCATCATTTATCCTATGTTATTAACCCATTTTGTATAATTATTGCAAAGAATTATTACTTAATCATTTATATTTGAGAATTACAGTAATTATGGAGTACTTGGTAAATATTAGCAAAAGGCGCGCATTTTGAAGCTTAAATGAAGATATTTTGAAGATTACTATTTTGAAGACCAATACGCCGTATCCATCAAGGAAGATACGGCATATCCATGCCTACACTCACCAAAGACCACAAAGGAAAGAAGATCAATACGCCGTATCCAGAAGAAGTCAATACGCCATATTAAAGATATAGTATGTGAATATTCTGAAAGATATCAAACGTGGTCCCTACTCTAAGAAACCCCCAATACGCCGTATCCAATCCCTTGGATACACCGTATCGAACCGACTTCCAGACCCTATAAATACAAAACTCAAAAACGAGTTTTAAGTGTGCTAAATCATATTCTCGATACCTAAACCACAAAAGTCGATTTTCAGAGGAGAAAAAGAGCAGAAGAGGTCTTGCAACGCATTCCAATCCATAGAAGACAACGTGTAATTCCATATACTTTAGTAATCGTTCAGTTTTTGGTATCATTCATTAACTCGGTTAGTTTACCTTGGCTAAATAATTGCTCTTGTATTTATTATGACGTTTGAAGGCTAATACCTTCGGGTATTAGCCATTATTATGAAGATCTGAATGTTTGGTATTGTTTATCTCGATTTCTTGATTTATCATTGAATGCTTGTTTATGTTTATCAATTTATACTTGTTTACGTGCTTTTGTATGTGACCTATCATTCAACTGAATCTAGTGATATGGACTAAGTAATCTATCATCTGGGATAGATCTCCATATAGTGATTTATACATCTAGAATAATAGGATCATAAATATTGTCCTTCTAAATCTGTGTCTAGGATACGCTTCGGGCTTAACTAGTTAATTGGATATTGCCAATGGTTTATTGAACGTGTTGACTAGAAGGTGAACCTAGATAATTCAACAAATAACGTACTGATTCCATTGGATAGTTGGACAAGTGGACTTCTAGTGGTTAAATCGCCGTTAAGCCGGTAATGTGGTTTAAAGTCTCTATGAGCTAGGGTTTAACAAGATCACCATTGCTTTAATCCCTAAGATAGATTATAATCAGTAAATAAGGATGCTTTATGTGGATGCTTTAATTGTGACAGAATTAATGTGCCTAGGTCTTAGGAAGAATTCCTGCCTAAGTCTTAAGAATGATATGCCACCTCGAGAAAAGAAATATTGCACTTATAAACCAAACTAGCGTTATAATCGGATTAATAATGGTTAATATAGTTTTCTATCATAAGGCTCGACCGCTCTTTTATCTTCTATTAATTAGCTTGCATAGGTTAAAGCGTCTTGAATTGATTATAGTCACCGACCAAAACCATGTCAGTCTCTCAGGCTACCCCCCCTTTTACCTTTTAGAATTAGGATAGGACTGGCATAGGTTTAGAACAGATTAAAAAACTAACATAGATTAGAAACAGATATAAATAAATTGATAGATTTAACCTGCTTCAAAGTTTTGTTTCGACGCCCCATACTTACCACGAATCTACCACCGACCGAGTACACTGCCCGTTAAAGTGTTGTTTTTGGTTAAGTAAGCAAATTATAAATTTAAAACTTGAATCATAAAAATAAACACCACACAAAGACAACATCACATGGAAACCAAGCTGGAGGTACTGAAGCACGTGGAATGATGTATGCCTTAGGAGGAGGGAGAAAACCAGCACGACCCTTAACAACACCGGAGGATGATATCAATGCTTAAACTTCTATTTCTATAAGAATTCTCATGGTATTTTCTCTTAATAGTTTCTGTGGTCGGCATCGAGTATTATTGCGTGATTTCAGATAGTATTAGTCTGCTATCAAATCAACGTGTTGTGGAAAATTTTCATCAAATTTACTTTAATTCTCTATTTATTTATAAAAGCCACTCCCACAAATATTATGAAATTATAACACCATTTTGACGAAAATGAGCATCGCATCGTTAGACCCTCAAATATACATAGCTTGATCACCTATGTATAATTCAAGTAAGTACCATGCCATGATTGAGATGTCACCCTAAACCTCTTGTCAAGGAAAAAAGTTTGTTTTTTTATCTATTTATATCAAGTTTTGTGTGCGTATTCAAAACCGTAATTTATACAGAGAACCAAACTAATATTCCCAATAAACTAAAGTGCAACTCTTACACCATCTTACTATAATGTCGTCATCATCTTATACCAAATCTTAAGCCGAAAATTCGAAGACGCATCGTTAGTCATCATAGGACAATCCGTCGGCAAGTTTAACCATCATCAAGGAATTGATACCCACACCTCTACACCAACACCATTCCGGAAGGCAAACTCAAAACTGAATATAGGATATGAAATACTTTTCACACTGGGAGGATGTAACAATTCATATTTTCACATCATTTTACGTCAATAAATATTCAACTATTTATTTTAAACTTTTACGCGTTTACTTTGAAGTTTTATGATTTAGTTAAATCGATGTAGACTAAAATAAAACATCTAATCGTAAATTATGGGCACTCAAACAAATAAAAGTTTACGTCAAATAAGTGTTATATTATTTTTTTCAAAAATAATTTATAACTTTTCACATTTTATTTTTATTCAACTGCGTCTTAAACATGTACGTTTCACAATATATTACATTTATGATGCATGGGAAACTAAAATACCTATCTATACTCTCAACTAAATACCCACTATATACCCAATACTCAAAACATAAATATTTTCCCACATTAGTGAATGCTTAGCCATGTTACATGTATACACACTCAGAATTACTATCATTTAAACTCCACTAATTAATAAACTATAAGTATTTGTTATCCAATGGGTTACCACCAAATGCTTAAAGTAAATAGTCCAAGCCTCCAATAACTTACCATCTTCCGTCCTTCCATGGCATGCTTGTAGTCGGATAGGTTTAAGGAAAAATGAGAAAAAGAACCATGGCCATGCTTGCTTGAAAAGATCACTATCCTTCTATACACTCTTACACATTTACCATGCTTCACTTAAACAAGTCATGGCTTATTACCTATTAACTAATAAAACAAAACTATATCCTTACTCCTATTCTAACTCCATACGGTCCCAATATACCACCACCTTTATACTTTTCTTTGTTGGTTTTACTCAGTGGAAAATTACAAGTTTCATACTATAAATAGATGCCATAAAGGTAAGTCTTACACACACTCCATTTACAAACAAAACTCAAAGCAATTTTTTCTCATCCTATCATCTAAACTCACGGTTGGAAAATACTTCACAAAATAATCCATAGTTTTTATTTTACAAAGATTACAAGTATACTAGTGTTATCAAGGGTAATATCTAAGGTGTATTAAGGTGATTTGGAAGCTTGGGTTCAATTAAACAAGGGTTTACAAGAAGAAGTGAAATTAAGGTTTTCTACATTAAGGTTTCGAGTTAGGGTTTGCATTTTGGGGTTTGGTTTTGTATTCTTCATCTTCATACGTTCTTCTAAGGTCTAACATAAACCATAATCTTTTATAATTATTCATTTTCATATTTATATAATTGTTATATGGTTAATCACCATCTATGATTTATTTTATAAGTTTATAAAATAAAATGAGCATGAACATAATTCGAAAATATAATTTCATGTGATGAGATAATACTTAAAATGTGTTAGAATGCAAGAACATATTTTATACAAGTGTTGGATAATTTATATAATTAATTTTGTGAATTACGTATTAAAAAATTATTTATAAAGTGTATAAATAAATAATCATGAGGATATTTTATTTGGACATAAAATGATGAACATAAATTAGAGGACCTAAAATATATGAAAGATGTGTTATTAATTAAATTAGAGAATTTGTAATAATCTAATTATGTTAAAAGTTTATAAAATAAATTCTATAAACTTTACATTCGGACTATTTTAATAATCTGTAATAATTCAAGATTCTATAAAATATATGGGACTGAGATTCGAATAGTACATTTTATGAGGATTCTAAACATATAAGGAACTTGAAAAACGAAGCTATAACGAAATGTAAAAGTGTTTTTATAAAAGTAGTTTTATAAAAACTGGTACTGTTTTGAAACTGATAAAAATATAAGAACATTTTATTTTGTTTGAACTTCCTCAACAGGATTTCAGTGGATTTAAAGAAACATTAAAACAGATTAACAAACGAATGAGTTAATGATTTTTATGAGTATCGATAATTAAAATTTATAAAAAATAATTTTTATAAATAACAGTTACTGTTACTGTTCACGTACAGTATTATATAAATATTATAAATATAATATTTTGATAGATTTTCTCAATACGAAACCGTGGGTATAAAGAACGTGTAAAACGAAGTTAAAACGAGAAAGATATGATTTTTATAAAATCCTATGCACTATTTTACACTTGTGCCTATATTTATAGAAATACAACATGATTGTGACTTGAAACTTAAAATATTGGATTCTACGAGTGGGGGATTTGGGTCCGTTTGGACTATAAAAACCTTAAGAAATAATGTTGAAATATTTATATGATATTTATAAATGTTTTTAACTTTATAAATATTATTTTACAAAACAATTAAACTATTTATATAATATCATTATATAAATACTAAAAATATTAAAACAATTATTATTAACAAATAATAAGTGGTTGGACAAAGATTATATTTTTACAAACACAAATCCATGAACATTTATTTTACAAGTATAATTTAAATATTGTTTAATCTTATAAATTAAACAAACATATTTAGGTGATGATGTAACTCTATAAGATTATATGTTCTATTTATTCAAATACTTTATACTCATACGACCTATAAATTAATTAGGTTGCATTCGGACTTTACGTGACAATTAACTCATTTGATTTTTATAATCAAATTCATTTACTAAGGTGAGTCTCATAGCTCCTATTTTACTTGTTTTGAACTATTTTAGGGGAGAATACATGCTCGTAAATTAAACACGTTTAAATATGCATTTGCATCCTTGTTTTCATAGCTTATTTGCAAACTCATTTGCATGCTCGTTTATTGTATAACAATGCGATTACTTTTTAAGACTTTGTAAGTTTATAGCCCCACGTTTTACTCATTTTACATATACTTTACCACTTTTGGGGTGAGAATACATGTGCATTTACAAATCGTTTCATACTTGTTTTCATAACTTACTTACGACTCATTACATGGTTGATTACAAACTCGCTTACATGAATGTTTACAAACTCATTTACATGATGGATTACAAACTCGTTTACATACCCATTTACATATCTCGCGGTGAGATACATCTCTTGTTTTCACTTATGGACACAACAACTTTATTTTAATACAAATGATTACGGATTAGCTTAAGTTGCATGAACGGTTAATTACTCAGAGGGTAAGCGCGAATGTTATAAGATAGATCTATTTAGGGTTGACATCCCTGTTCTGGATTGGTGTCTACAGGGCCAACGAACGTTATACCATGTCGTTACACTGAACTACATTTACATGAACACTTACAGTGCTTGAAAAGATTGCATACATACATGTCAAAGCCACAGTTTCATGAACTTAGGGGTGAAATCGTAATCACATATGGTGACTATTGTATTGG
The DNA here is from genome assembly GCA_026074375.1 of Tanacetum coccineum. Classification (NCBI taxonomy): domain Eukaryota; kingdom Viridiplantae; phylum Streptophyta; class Magnoliopsida; order Asterales; family Asteraceae; genus Tanacetum; species Tanacetum coccineum. The sequence continues at coordinate 27,405 of BQNB010049641.1, read as the reverse complement.
ATACAATGGTCATGCATACTTTACAAATCTTTGATTTCAACATTTATACTTACATTTTTGTGACTATTATAAAGATTGAAATGGTCATGCATACTTTACAAATCGTTGATTCCAACATTTTAACAAACGCATTTTTGTGTGGTTTGTGTTTATACGCATATTAAAAACCTATATATTTATGCTTATGCTTTGCAAGTCTTGTATGGGCGGGAATTGTAACACAGTAAATTTATATATATAGTTTTGTGATTTACATTTACACTTACATAAACCTATGAACTCACCAACTTTATGTTGACACTTTTAAGCATGTTTTTCTCAAGAGAATTAAATGCTTGGCTTACTTGATGTGCATTGGAGTCCAAACTTTACAAGATTTCATTCATGGATTTCTTCAAATCAAATCTCGTTGTGTCATTTCATGCTTTTCATTGTGATGCAAACTTCGGGACAAATGTTATATCAAGTTCAATTTCAAGAAAATCAACGAGATTACTTTTCAAACGACTCATTTAGAGGTCGTTCTCTCATATTTTGTGCAATGGTATTATTGAAATAATCAAAAAGTATGATGATTCTCGTAAAGAGGGACCTAGAGTAGATGTAATTGCAGAAACAAGAGAATTGGAGGTGGAGTATTTTAACATATTTCTGACTAGGAGCGAACTAGCATATCATAAGTACCTAATGAGTGGCCCAATTCCTTCAATATTTCTGAGAAACCCCATCATCACAGAGGGATATCCGTCAAACCTTAAGATGCCATGCAATATTGAACATGTGCATGTGGAAAAAACCTACATAGATCTTAACTCCCCTTTGAACGTCATGACCCGAATGCTGTATAATTGGATCATGAGAAGAAAACTTGACCCTATGGATGATCCAAATAAGGGAGTAAGTAATTTCACAGGAGGATTAAAGGAATGCACATCTTTGTAGTAAACTTCACTTATGTCATAGACTTCATGATTGTTGAGGATATTAGTTCAATCATAGACCTTAGGCTTTCGCAAGTAGTACTAGGGAAGCCCTTTGTTAAAATGTCCAATATGACTCATGACGTGTTTGAAGGGGTAGCAAGATTCACAAACGAAACCAATAAAATTGCCTATAAGATAGAATAGTACAACTCGCTACCAGACTTAGAAAAAGAGCACACTAAGTCAGTCTACCTTAGGAACGAGGAGGACAAGAGAAAAGGAGCGGAGTACGTGATTAGTAAAATATTAAGGTTTTACAAGGAATGTCTAGAGCTTATACCCGAATATTTGACTGGAGTTGCAGATGAAGGAGAAGTCACATAAGGACGTGTGACTTCGAGTCTAGCTACAAGACTCATAAATAAAGAAAAGCGCTTTTTGGGAGACAACCCAATATTTATTTTTCCCCCATTTAGGAGTGTCTTGTGTTTTAATTCTTGTTTATTCTTTGATGTTTGAATTATTTTGTGATCATGCTTTGTTTTGTTTGTAACTTCGTCTTATTTATAATCAAATGTATTTTGCATCAAATAAGTGTAGGAGAAAATATCCGGTTTATAAGAACCAACTTAAACATATAAAATAAATTGTTTAGATTAATTCGCGTTAGTTTTGAGTCAAATGATTGTAATGATTAATTTCTAGGTTTTATATGAGGATTCTTACAAGAAATAACTAATAAGATTGCTGTGCCAGGAAATTTTTCTCTGTAAAAAAGAATGAGTAGTTTTCACAGTCCGTGGAGTCGGCTGTCAAAATTAGTGCGACGCCATTGGATTTGTCAAGCAGACTGCGTCTGGATTATTTCCTGACGGCGTTCAAACCCCAGACATGTGATAAATTCAGATCTGTTTTCTATTATTTTCAAATAATATTTTTGCTCAATCTCCAAAAATTGTATTTTTCTTATACTACTGCATAAAACCTAAATATTTCATCACTTTCTCCTTTCTTTACTGCTCATAGAAGATAACCCTTTCAAGTTTGGTTTTATTTACTTCATTTTCCGACAATTTTCGCAGTGGTTGTTGTCTTTGTCTTGATTTAAACGAGCTTATATTGATGAGAAGAAGGCTTGGAAGTTCTTAGAAGAAAGTTTATATGACGATTTCTTGGAGGAGATTGAAACTATCCTATAGCATGTTTCTTCTCGCATTATTGAGCAAACCGTGGGGGTAGTATTAATTTTACCCAAATTTAATAGCATAAAAGGTAATTTTAACAAAAATTTAAAATTTTTTATGACACATACCGATGAAAACCGAATATTAATAGCGTCTCGTGGATAGGAATTTATATGACTAGCACAAAAACCCTCAAAATCCCACCCTAAAAATGTGAGGTTCGCCTTTAGATCTATAGGAACTCGGGCATCCATTTTCGATACCCAAGATCATTTATACCTTTAGCTTGTTCGAGTTAAGGTTCGAATGCAGTCATACGTGTCTATTCCATCGGTACGGATGTGTACGTATGGTCTTTGTCGCATTTTCTCGAGCCTTGGTATCGGTTTTAAATTATATGAGTGTACCGATAGTATATTAAATTCTAGAACTTGTTTTTGTGATGCATCCCGAGATTGCATAGTAAGTATTAGGATTTGCTAGATAAGAGGCACTAGGATTAACCAATTTTTTAAACCTGTATTTGTTATGATGGTCACATCGATCATATAACTATCCCACACCCGTACTTCACACTCATTTTTATTGCAAGACTCCCATAGTACAACCCTCTGAGCCTATCCTTTTCTTGGTTTTCGTAATTTTTTGGTTAAGCCAGAATATTAATGAGGAGCATTATTAACCCTAAAACCAATTGTTACACCCAAATCGCCTTAGCATACCTTGTATGTACTCGCTTTTAGTACATTATTGTTCTAATCCAAAGTTAATTATTGAGTACACAGTTACTAAGTCCTTATCCTTGTAAATACAGTTTTGAGACGATTGGGATTCATGGTAGTATTTATTTCGAGAAAGAATAGGGAAGAAAAGTTAAGTCAATACCCCTATATGTTTATCAAATGATCTCCATGTTATGTTGATCCACCTCAAATCGGGTCATTAGTTAGATTGTAATTATGAGTTTTAAAACTCAAGTGTAGGGGTGCATCTATAAACCCCAAGTTATGATGTATTATATAAAAAAAGTAGAAAAGAAAAAGAAAAGAGATTAATGTAGAATTCTGTAGAGTTTGTATATCTTTGTCCGATTTCCTTGGCTTAGCAACCCAACTAGCTTGTATTCATATAAATAATTAGCTAACCATTTCACCCCAAATTCACCCAAAAAGCCACTTCCAAAATGTATTCCATCCCTTTTCGTTTCCATTAATGTTATCTTACACCTATACCCTACAACCCTTTTTAAAAGACCTTTTTGATAGTTATAACTAATACTTGCTCCTAGCGGCGGAGGTTTGATCCTTACCAAGCCTATGGTAATTTATATTCTATGACAGGTAATGAGTGTTAATTTTTCGTTTCCTATAGTTGTTATAATTTACTATACACCCTAGAGAAAGAGAGAATCCCAAACACTTATGTGAGGTGCTAGTATATACTTTCTGTGCTTTTAATTATGAGGTCTAAGAGGTTGTGTCGTAAACTGCTTTTAAAGAATAGGTTAAATGCCCCAAACATTGCTATTTTCTAGGTAGAAAAGCCTATTTGCTTGAGGATAAGCAAATTCCAAGTGTAGGGGTATTTGATGAGGTGTCATTTTATACACTATTTTGGGGTCATTTAACCCCTTAAATCATGCAAATATGCCCAGATTATGTGTTTAATCATTTGTTTTCATGTTTTTAGCACTTGACTGACATTTGGAGGAAATAGACATGATTTGGGCTCCTCTAAACCATTTATCTTGAAGAATTATGCATACAGAGCGTGGAGACGGCGTCGCAGACTTCAAGCGACGGCGTCAGGATTTTCAAAATGACGGCGTCATGGATTTGGTAACGGCTTCAGGATATAGCCGACTTAAAGCGGCTCTAGAAGATTCTACTTGGCGACGGCGTCACAATTACAACACGACGCCGTCGTGACGCTTTTCCTATATATACAAAACTGATTTTAGGGTTTTAAGTGTGTAACTTTTGGGAGATGAAACCTAACTTTTATAGTCGAGTTTGGCAGCTTTTTAGGCCGTCTTTAGGGCCTCAAAACCCAATTGTAACACCTTCTAATCCATGTTTTTTAACAAAGTAAAGTTCAATTCATCACTTAATCTTCAATATGTCTATGTTATTGTACTGATTAAATTATGTTTCTTTAACCTTCTTATAACATGCTAGGCTAGATCCTTTCGAATTTACTTATATTGGCATGATACAAAGATTGTAGATCATTTTAATGTTACTTCTTTGATGATGTGCGCGTTAGGATTTAGAGAAACTAGCCCATAAGAATTAATTGGCATAGACGTCTAGTGGAAACACAGACGTGTAGAAAGGATTACCATCGGTAACAGTCTTCATACAACCTTACCCCTAATAAATGGGTTATGATCCCCTTAAGATATTTTCAATTGCATATTAATTACTCTTAGAGTCCTTGTAATAGTTTTCATACTACCTTACTTGTATGTTGCCTTAACGAAATATTAAATAGACGGCGGGTTCGTGTAATTCGTTCCTGACTTAGGAAATACTTACACTGATCATCACAAGTGTGACAAAGCAACAAGATTAGGAGAAGTAATCCGAGGAGTAGTGTATGATTAAGTAAATACATTCATTTATCATATAGTTATCACCAAAGTAGTTTAGATTATTATTAGTTTAATTAGATAAAAACAAACCAACCTCTCAAACATATGATTTTACCTGCTTTCTATAAAATAAAAAAATAAAAATAATCTTCTCTCAACCCCGTTGACCTTTGTTAGATTTTGATCGAGCCTTCCCAACCTATTCCCTTAGAGAACGATAACAATCCCTGAGTCTTGCCTATACTACACTTACAACGGTTAGGTACTCTACCTAAGGAGTTGTAAAACTTCTTGTGAAGTCTTACGAGGACCGCATCAACATCCATGATCTTGATTAATTGGATCATCTACACCAGAATAATAGAGTTAGTGTACCCTTTATTTGGTAGCATAAAGGTTAAATATGAATTATTAAATTGGAAGAGTAAATTGATATATACTCATTATGATTGGATTATTTTCTTTATTTTTTTAAGAACCACCATATATAATGAGCTTGCTTCCAATTTTGCTGTCAAAGTAGATCATTGATTGTCCTAACAAAAGAATATACTTAAACTATCAATTACCTTATCTACATTTTTTTCCATAATAAATACAAAATGAGAATACTACAAAATTATACGAACCGAATATACATACAAATTAAATCATTGAATGTTTGTAGAAAATTATACGGGTTTCATATCTATGCATATATCTTATTTTCATAATGCTAAGGAAATATAGTTAGGAATAAAAGCGGAAATGTACCTTTATAACCCATATAAATTCTAGCGTTCTTTATCATGACTGAAAACTTTTTAGTAGACTTTAAAGACAAAATATATTCATTCAACTTATCCGCTAAGTTAGAAAATGTGAAGCATGTAATTTCAAGGTCACTACATATCAAACATTACAACAACAATTAGTCTAAAAACATAGAAGTGTTAAATATTTTTTATATAAATGTAATGTCTTTACTTACACTTCATCCTTAAGTTGAATGAATAGTGGTTTTTGTTTCGTTCCATTTACCTCACATTCCAACATTTCATATTCCTAACTTATAACCTCACCCTAAATGTCTGAAATCGTTTAACATTGTTATTAGTTATAAAAAACTGTAACAAAGTTAGATAATGAATACACAATGAAATAATTATTGTATGACCTACCGATAGGTAAATTGATATCCAAATTAAGTGACCGTATCATGCAAAATGTGGTTCGTGCATGTCCGGTGTTATTGATATTACCATTAAATGTATTTGACAAACGTGCCCTTGTTGTTCGATCAGCCATAATCTTGTATGGGTGATTAGTAAATTTGTAAGTGTGGTTGTTATTAACAACCTTGAAATTAGAAAGAACAACAACACTTCCATTTTTTAAATACTTGTTGATATGGTATAGCTGACATCTGTTTACAATCACTTGGATCTTTGACCCCTACAAAAAATAGAAGTTCATTCATACATGTTTCTATATTGAATTCAAATAGATACAATTAGAGCAAATGTATCCATGAAATATAAAACATCGTGAATATAAAGTAACATAGTTGTGTCATAATAAAATACCTTTTCGTCCAATACAATCATTTGTAAACGTCTAATTGTCGCATAAACGAAACCTTATACTACCACCTTCTTATTACCTTCACTTTGATCTTCCATGAATGTTTGTTAGGATTGAGTTCATTGATATAACTTATGTTTTTGTTCATTGGCTTTTTTATGACTTTATTAATAAAAGTGGTAATGAGATCATTGATCTACCAAAGTATATAAACAATAATGATTTGGAGGTTATGTGGGGATCCTTAACCATTTAGTAATGGGATAAGTGATTTAAGTGGCCCAAAAGTGTAATCTATGATAATAAGGCCCAATATAGTACATTAAAACCCTATTTTATAATTGGGTCAGAAGTAAAGGTCGGCAATTTTCCAGGTTATCCAATCGTCTACAATTGTCCAGGTTCTGGAAATGTATCCCATTAACTTTGATCTAGCTGGTGCCATAAGTTTATAAGCTATTTAGCTTATTAGTGGAAAAATATCACTGGGTGTCAATCATTAAAGAAGTATTGTCGGCTTTATCTATGGATTGACAAATTCAAGCTGTGCATGGTGTTTTGGAAGTATAAATAGAGGAAATTTTGTGGATCATGTCAATGAGGAATACGTATTGATCAAGATCATATGTTAGTCTTGTGTTTGAAATATATATGAATTTGATAATGAACAGGTTGACTATCATGTAAAAAGATTTGATTATATGCACAGTTATTAATGTTGAATATATGCCACCTTTGTTGGTTATATATAGTTATAGGCAAATTTAATGATGCGCTATATAGTCTCTAAAGGGTGTGCAAAGGGGGTTTTTCTTTTATATAAAAATCTTTGTGAATTTTGAATGTCTCTGCATAAACCCATACACACTTAATTTATAATGATTTTTTTTAGGATTGTTCTTATGGTAACGTGAAAACTTAAATTATAAAAAAACACAAAAATGAAATAAAAACTGATATGCAATACATTTCTAACTTAAATGAAAAAACAACAATCTAAATTGCAAGAGTGCACAAACAAAAATCATTGACTTGAAAACGGATAATAATAAACTAAATGTTAGTATAATTTGTGTTACGGGTTTGAATTGGATCTAGATCGTATGTTGGGTTGGGCCAACTAGATGGAAATAGATTAGATCTCGTACTAAATCAAGTGATTTGGATAATTTCCTGCATAAATAGAAGTAAACCGTTAGTCTTACCGTAGGGACAGACCCCAAAGAGTAAGTATTCATGTTTTGTCAGAGAATGTCAGAGTGTATGTGTGTAAAATGTGATCAGAAAAACGTACCTTGTGGGGTGTCAGAATACCCCTATTTATAGGTGAGCCAAATATTAGGTTTTCCTAGTATTTCGCTCATTTCTGTTATTAGGCCGAAGTGGGACCCTTGTTAGATAAGGATCCGCTTGTAATCGTGACTTGCGGACGCTAATTCCCTTCCGCGGACGCTTGTTGGTCTGCGGAGGGTTTGTCACGTCCGGCTTGCTTCTTTCGAGCCGTGCCAATACGGAATTGGGCTTAGTTCTGGCCCAATATGCTTTTTGTTGCTTTTACTTGCTTGGTTGGGCCTGGGGCCCATTGTGATAATACGGTTCAGGCCCAGGGGCCTGGTATACCTATTATACGTCATCAAGTCCCCCCAGTCTAGTATGCCTATTGCGTGCGATATTGTTGCGTGCGGTAGGTATTGCTAGACTCAGGTTCCGGTATCCTTCCGTGCCTTTTTCGTCTTCCGTGGTCGCTTATATTTCCGCGACGTTTCTTTTTATTGGTAGGTGAGACGTGGCTGACGTGGTTCATTTGTGGTCTTTCATATTCTGACTGATTTGACTGGTTAGTCCAATTGCTTAACTGTCATCATTATTTTTTACTTTCAATCTTGACCGTTGGCTCAGAGGTCATGGCCACGTGGGTGTATCTGAAGAAACGTTTTATTTACTACACCGAGAGTATAAATACTCGGTGTGGTTTTCACTGTTTCCTTTTCCATCTTCTCCAACTAAAATCGCCATTGTTAAAAAATTCTTGAAGCTTTTTCCAATCTGTATCTTTTGTGCCTACTTTTGAAGAACTTTTAGACTTTCCAGGTTATGCCCCTAATCTTTGTTTTCTTTTATCATGGAAGTATTACAGATCAAATAATATGCCTTACTGAAAAAGGCTCGCGTATTTTTGTGAACTGAAACGTACCATATTCCTGATGAGGTTCATCCACAGTTACCTAACCTTGATCAAACGATTCATGAAATGCCCACTGGCAAGATAGGTGTATATACTAGATTCTTTGAGTATGCTAATTTTTTTTTGATTACCTTCTTTCACCTTTTTTCTGTTGACTTGTGCTCAGATACTATGAATTCATTTTATCCCAGCTATCAGTTATCGGTGCGGCCAAAGTATCTCATTTTGAGGTTCTTTGTCGTGCTCATGGGCTCTTTGAGCCAACGGTTGGGTTGTTTCGTTGTCTTTATGTGAATTCTAAAAACAAGGGGTGGATGTCGTTCAGTAAACGTCCAGGGAATGATGCCGTTTGCTATACCAAACCCTTAGATTCGTTGAAAAACTGGAACGATCGTTTCTTTTGGGTTGACGCTTTTGCTTGTCCTGCCTCCTTTCCGTGGAATACTAGCAAAAGTGTTAAAAAAAAAAAAAAAAAAAAAAAAAACAAAAAAAAAAAAAAAACAAAAAAAAAAAAAAAAAAAAAAAAAAAAAAAAAAAAAAAAAAAAAAAAAAAAAAAATAAAAAAAAAAAAAAAAAAAAAAAAAAAAAAAAAAAAAAAAAAAAAAAAAAACAAAACAAAAAAAAAAAAAAAAAAAAAAAAAAAAAAAAAAAAAAAAAAAAAAAAAAAAAAAAAAAAAAAAAAAAAAAAAAAAAACACAAAAAAAAAATAAAAAAAAAAAAAAAAAAAAAAAAAAAAAACAAATAAAAAAAAAAAAAAGAAAAAAAAAAAAAGTGGTGTGAAAAGACCCTTTCCCTAATTCTTATCGCCAAATTTAATGCGTACATTACGTACCCTTGTTGCACATCCAACTCCCTTTCATAAATATCCGGAACCATTTCTTTGTCTAGTGGGAATCAGCCACTATTATACCTTGGATGAGAATACTTATCCTCAATTTCTGCGTGACGATGATGAGGGTGGTGTTTATTATTATGTTTCGTTTATGCTATACTTTTTGATCATATTTTCTAACTATCTACATTTTTTGTAGAAATGGATTTGCTTTCGTTTATTTATATTGCTGACCCCATAAAGGTTAGGATTGGTGAGAGGCAGCGTGGTGAAGAAGAACCAAAACTGTTAGATACTATTGTTGGTCGCACCGTTCCTTTGCTTCTGGTTACACCTGCCCATGCGGAAAGTGAACTTGATGCCAGTGTTGACAGGCTATTTGATGAAGGTGGAAGCGGAACTCAAGCAGAACAAGGAGATTCTGCGGGTGGTGGTGATGAGCAAGATATTATCATTCAGCCAGTTATTATAGTCGTTAATACTGCTGCTGAGGATGTGATTCCGTTACAGCCAAGGCGTCTAAAGAAGAGAAAAACCATTGTTTCTGATGCTGGCGGATCTTCACATCCTCCCAAAAAAAACTATGGGTGGATCCACGGAAACTTGAGTGGGAGGAATCCGTGGGTGTAGTGAGTTAAGACTAGTTCTGTGGTTCAAAGTTGCTCGTTGGGGTGTTCAAATATTGTTGTGGTTAGAGAGTGGAGCCTATTCGCTTTTACATTTGTGACCTCTTAAGTCGTCTTGACACGCGAAGCATGAGGAAGAGGATCACACTGATTCTTTAGCTGGGGCTAATCTCCGTACTATTGGAGCTTCGCAAAGGATCATAATATAACAACCCAAGAATTTTCATCAAATGCAAAAGCTATTTTACTATTATCACAATTGTACGGGGAAATTTTTCGCTTTATTACATTACTTATATATCTCAGTATGTCATAACTAAAGTAGACGAGCTCACAAACCTATCTATGACCATCCTGTCTTCATATATGTTAAGCAAACATCATAACATGTCAAGTCAATATCATCATATCCCTTTTACAAGGTACATTATTCCTATAATGTACTATTCGTACGTCTATAATCTACGGGGCCTTTAAAACCATTATCAATGGAAGGTTTAACTCCTTAGTGTAATGCACAAGTTACTAAAGCATTTGTACAGTAATATGAATATCTCATTTAAATATTTAAAATCTCTTCAAGTCAAAGTACAAACCTCTAAAAGCTCAATGTACAAGTCATTAAGCATGATCTCTAAAATAGCCGTTTTACCTCCATTTTCATTCTCATCTCTTCACTACCACTTAAGCAAGCTAATATACTCATTTTACAATATATGAACCCTAATTATTCCATACATAAGCTTTCATACATCTTTTTGCACTCAAAACCCTAATTCAAACCCTAAACCCTAAAACCGAGCTAGTTTTTAAACATGACCTGTTTTTAGCTTTTATCCATTATAAACACCAAATCAAAACTCAAATGAGTTGTAAACTTATATATTTAGATATTTTCTAAATATCTAAATATATATATAGATATTTTCATTTTTAGAAAATATCTTTTTTCATATATCTAAATTTCTTTTCTCTCTCAACTCTAAAAATCTCTCTCTCTCAATTTCGTCTCTCTCTCTCTTCTCTTTTCTTGATTCGTGTTTCGGGTTATGAAGTGAAGTGTTAAATCGGTTCCTACATTATCTATCATTAACTTGGAAATATGCAAGAAATCAAAGCCTAGAAAACCTTAACGAATCCAGAAAACCCTAATTATGCCCTAATTATCATTTTGACCCGTTTATTCATTTTCTACCCATTTTAACTCAAATCACCTATCAATTATTATTATTTATCCTTAATATACTACATAGGATCAATAATCTATCAATCTTGACCCAATGTACAAGAAATATAAACCTAGAAAGTCAAGAAAACCCTAAACCGTACCAAATGGAACCCGTGACCTCATTTCATCATTTTTAACCCGTTTTAACCCAAACCAATTGCTAAATCCTAATGAAACATCTTATTACAAACCTTGAGATCATCTTTCAATCATTCATTGATCAATACACTAGAAATATTAGCCAAAAACTTGAGTTCTATGCCGAGCCCAAAATAGACCCGCACCCCATTTTTGGATTCTTTAACCCATTTTAGCCCTAACCATGTGCAGGCACTTGCATAAAACTCCTTCTTTTACACCTTGTAGATGACTCACCACCTGCTTGAATCCTTTCTGTTCGAAATTAATGGCACATGGCCTTCTTTTACTCATATCAGCAAATCAGCGGACACCAAAACACCCATGTATGGCCTTCATCTTCTTCCACCTTGCATACTAGCTTGTATAACTCATTCTATAGACCTCCCACATCAGGTCCTAGATTCTCCATGTATCCTCATCAGATTTACAAAGCTTCCTTAACCTCCTTACCTTCAAACTAGTATAAATAGGGCCTTTGGGTGTTCATTCATTCTCGCACCACATCTCTTCTCTCTCAAACCCAATTTGCAGCAATAATTGGCTCCCTTATGATCCTAGGATCATTAAATAAGTTCAAGTAGCAAAGCCCTGAAGTATTGAAGCCTCAGAGTAAAGATACAAGGCGTACAAGTGGAAATACTACCCGAAACTTCCCATTTCCACCATTTTTGATCATTGAAGCTCAAACCCAGGTTTTGAATGTTCTACTTATGCTAATAACCTTTTATAATGTTTTTCATATGATTCCTAATTATACTCTTGTTTAAAGTTCATAACTCAATTCATGCTCATTTCATTTTGATCCAAACCGCTTACACCGAAACCCTAATATGTGTTTTCTTAAAAAACTAAATGTTTTTAATGGTTAAATATTGTTATAATCTATCTAGAATTCTTTAAAAATATGTTAAAATATACCACTTTTATGATTATTGAAAGGAATTTGAACTTAAAAACCAGCGCAGCGCGTTTATGTTTTGAAACCCTAATTTGACCACGTTTGCTTCTAGCCTAACAGAATCATTATTTTAAACTTGCGCTATCTTAAAACTTAGATTTTTGTATTTTAAACATTTAAATGTATTGAAATGTTAAACTAAGCTTGCATGGCAATTTGGACATGTTTTGTAATTATAATCCATGCAAGGGGTATATATCGTAACTTTCTGAAACTTATAACTAAAGGGGCTGAATATATCATTTTATCAAAGTTATAACTATAGGGGTCTATTATGTCACTTTTCAAAGTCCAAGGTTTACTTGGTATATCTTTCAAAGTTGAAGGACCAAAGTCGTAAAATGCAAACACCAGGGGTCTACTTGCAACTTTCCAAACCCCAGGGGGTCTAAAAGTACATTTTAGAAAAAGTATAAAAACACATTCAAAACATTACCAGACATAACTTTAATAAACGCTTGACGTGCTTAACATTTCCAGATATTAAATAAAACGCTTAAAACCAATCATCCGGAAGCTATATTGTACCACAATACTAGGGAGCTTCATATTAAGAGGTTTCATCTTGGTATTACGTTCTGACTGGTGTTGTTGCTTTTATGATTTAAAGTGCCTAGCTCCTCAAACGTTTACTGAATGACTTCTGAATTATGATGGTCCCCTGAACGGTGATCAAATAATTTTTAAACTCTTCAATTCTAACTCATAACTTCTTAAAACTAAAGTTCTAAGTACAATCTTCCTAAGAACTTGACATATTCTACTAGTTGCGTGACGTGGCTATTTACTATCATTTGCTATATCAACCTTCCCTGTTAAGATTGTGATAAGGTCGTCAGCTTTCATTTTGGAATATTTATTACATCTACATATCAGGTGAGTTCATAGCCTCGCTTTTCAATCTCTTTAATGTTTTCAAAAACCCGCGAGGGGGATACATGCTTGTTACAAACTCTTTTATATACTCGTTTATCTTATAACAATGTGATTACTTTTCAAAGACTTAATGAGTTCATAACCTCACATACTTTATAATCCTGTGATACCTACTATAAACCATGAATGCAAGTGTTTTCTAAACTATATGCTATCCTGATATATTATTGCCTAAGTACATGAAAATATCTCTTTGGGTAGTATCTCTTCAATATCTATTTGGGTAGTATCTCCCAATATTTCTTTAATGTCTCTTTGGGTAATATCTCCCAATATTTCTTTAATGTCTCTTTGGGTAATATCTCCCAATATTTCTTTAATGTCTCTTTGGGTAATATCTCCCAATATTTCTTTAATGTCTCTTTGGGTAGTATCTCCCAATATCTCTTTAATATCTCTTTATCTCTTTATGTGATTCATGAGTTTAGGGTGATAATACTGTTCACTATGACAATAATGTTCTTCATAACAATTATTCCTGCAATACCAACATTTCCAATTATGATAACTTGTATTTAACTATTACATTTCAAACCTATGAATTTCACTCAACCTTTGTGTTTACTTTTTAGCATGTTTATCTCAGGTAATTGAACAAGTTGCGGTACAGAGTGGCATGGACTCAAAGGTGGCTGAACTGTTATCATTCAAACATGAAGTTTTAGATTTTGGGACCTGCATTTTGTAAAAACTCTTATTATAATGAATGATAACTAAATTTTTCCAACAACGTCTCTTTTAAAGTTGTTTTCTATGATTATGATTGTTGTATCCATGAAGTAATACCCCAGATTATCTTCCGCTGCTATATTGTAAAAATGGGGGTGTTATAGATTGGTATCAGCGCCATGGTTATAGAGAACAAGGTCAAAACCTTAACTATAACCACATTTCATTTTTTAGCCATCAATGTCCTCCGTGCCACTACATTCCGAAACAAGTATATACATATCTATTATACTATTACATAAATAACTTATGTTATTGACAAACTAGGTTGTTATCAGAATGATGTCTTCTCCCAATCAATCTACTTCCGATATTGAGGATGCTTTTTCCTCTATGAATATTCTCAACTATACTTCGGTTTCACCGGATTATTTCTCAGCTTCATCGGAAAGCAGTTCTTTTAACTCTTCGGAAAACTCTAAAGATAATATGATCCCACCAGTATTCTCATCTTTCTACAATAATCCTTGTTTGAAGGACGTACAAGCATTTTATGCTAAGGAATTACCTATTTCATCACCAGATCCTATTACTCCACCAGCTATTTTGACTCCATCTCTGGTATTACCACCATCATTACTATTTGATCCTCGATATTTCTTTATTCCTGAAGAACTATTACCACCTAAGAAGCGAATCCATTCTCCATTCTCTTCCTCAACTACGTTATCTAATTCATCCTGGAATCAAACCTGTGATTTGGTATCACCATCTTCCTCAGTTTATACTCCTACCCCACCTCAGATATTTGAAATAGGAAAATGTTCAGATAAGATGTATCTGAAACATCATGAGGGACAAATCGAAGATATTTTGAATTACTTAGATGAACTCTATCTTCACCACATCGAGAAAATGGAGGAAGGACGTATTGATAGAATGATCATACGAAGGAATAGTGACGAACTAAAGACCGAACTCAAGAAAATCCGTACTCAGATCATCAAACTTCAAAAGAAGCGGTTAGGGCAAAAGGATAAGATTGCCTTTGCTCACTACAGAATTTCCGATCTTGAACGAATCATTGAGAAAATCCAAGCTCGTCACCAAACAAATCAGGAAGATCTTTAGGATGTCATCTACCAGCTCAAAATCATCAAACTCTTAAACTAGTTATAGCTTTATCCTAAGCCACGGGATGTGTGGTATAAATAAAGACGTTTGTCAAATCTTGACTATGTACAGTAAAAAGGCAAGTTATTTATAAAGGAAATCCCGTTTCATACCTTATTGTTTCCAACTTATCTCTCTCTTCCATCATCATCTCCATCATTTGTATCATTATCTCCGTCTTCATGAATCATACCATAACTTCTAAGTGCTTAAAATCCAAAAATAAACATTTCTCTAAGCATTTTAAGCATCACATTTTCTTTAAAGTATTACCTTTCTAAACTTGTGATGTCATTCTTACTACATGTTCTCTTATGTTGATAGAATGCCTCCCAAAAGGACGTCAACATCCGAAACACCAGCCATAACTTTGGATGCCATCCGGCAACTGACTGCTGATTTTACTGCAGCCCTGGAAGCACAGACTGCTGCCATGGTAAGTGCTAGTAATCTTACTAGAACTCCTGCAGTGAAAACGGGAAACTACAAAGAGTTTATCAGCTGTCAACCTTTCTGCTTTAATGGTACGGAAGGAGCAGTAGGCCTTATTCGCTGGTTTGAACGAACCGGCACAGAAGGAGATGTTAACCTCATCCGCTGGTTTGAACGGACTGAATCGGTGTTTTCTCGTAGAACAGTGTGCCGAGAAAGACAAGTGGACATTTGCTTACTGGTACTCTAACCAATGATGCCTTATCTTGGTGGAATGCATACGCCCAACCTAACGGAATAGAACAAGCCAATAGGATCCTGGACCGAATTAGTGGTAGTTTTCACGTCTCTCTGGCTGTCCCCCCCCCCTACTATGTACCCTACGTAATCTTGTTGCTACATCCGTCATCCACAGCGTCATCACTGTTGACACAAGTTAACGTGTTCAAGAAACTGAGCTACCGCAGATGTATACATGCACTACCTATATATGCTACCCTTTAAATCTCGCGAGATTGACCAACGACCAATCTTGCACAACGACCCACCCGTTTATGCCCCACAACCTACACTCGGTACCAAAACGCTTTGAGAGAAAACTTATGGATTGTCTTCATCATGGATTACCTAGATGTATTGATAGGAAATCGTTATGCCCTTCCAAGCCTCAAACTTTGGAGAAGGAAGGAAAGCCATCAACATAGCTCAGAAATCTAATGATTCAAATAATAAAGCTATGATTCTGTCGCAAGAAAGAAGCTAATGACGTAATGAAAGCTTGAGGATAAGGGAAAACATCATCGCAACAACAACTATCAAAAAAACTATCAAAATAACAACCTTCACAATGATTACCTTCATTAGAGAATAGAAGACAAGAAACTTCAGAACTTATACTGCCACCAATGGATATGCATGTGAAACCTTCCCTTTGTAGAGATGTTAGGACTACATCACACGGGACCTTGCAGTGTCAAGTGTAAGGTTTGCAACAAGATAGGTCACCAGGACCAAGTACTGCAAAAACAACAGGGCAACAGAAAGCATATTAGAGATGAGTTGCTACCTAGAAACAAACTCTCGAAGATATTCAACTCTCATTAGAATCTTCTTCAATCTGGAAAACACTAATATCAAGGCTACAATCCTTATCATCTGTTATTTTATTCTACTAAATGTACTTAGCATTAGTATCTACTTTTTTCATATAAAAAGTTCGTATGTAAAGTTATCCATGAAATAATAAAGTGATGATTCCGTTACATCTTGTTATCTGATGATATCAAAACTTGACATCGTTTGTCAAATTCTATTATGTTCAAACTCTAAATACTCTCCTCATACCTTTGCAACATAATTTTTTCATCCTCGATTTTATTAGGCGTCAGTACAAATAAACATCTCAATATTGTCCTAAAAACCGTTCTGGTCATTTCATTTTTCTACACATTACTTATCTTGTTTTTATGACTTAGGTTAGACGATGCTATGATCATCTTATTGATATGAAGTAGGTCACTTTATTCATTTGAATAAGGAATTTATAAATCTCTGATCTCATGAATTTATTTATATTCTCAGTTACAGAGGAGTTGTACTTTCTTTTTGTTAGTGACAAAATTATTAAAAGATAGTAGGCTTAAGTATCATAACAATAAGTACAAACATGTTTCTTTCAATCCTTTTGTTCTTTCAAGTTCCTTTAATCATTATCTTATTATCCGTCATCATAGGTACTGTTGTTCCAATATTCTATATCTTACTGTTTAGCAAACCTCTTACAATTTCAGAATCATACTTTACATCCGCATGACCAAGATCTTCGTAGACTAAATTCTCTGTATATTCTGCAACATATAACAAGGATACACACAAGAATCGATGATTGTCAAATTGTTTTCAATACCACTAGGTGATGAAATTTTTGACAAAGACTTGTGATTGCATTCTTATTCGTTGTTGACTTTTTAAAGGTTTATGAATAACGATTCTTTACGATCCAGTAGCGTAGCAGAATCGGTGGGCCCTATATACCCACTGGTTCACAATTCAAAGTTTCCATCTACCAGGGTTCAATTAGAATCTAGAGAATTTCTATGGTGTCAGCAAGATGCGTGGTCTTGAAATAAGTAGACGTGTGAAAGGAGGGTCAACACGTAATTATAATTATGGCTGCGAACATAATTTAAATGCATCACACATGTGGACTTGTGACCTTGATTAGCCCTTAACAATAATTACAAAATGCACGCCCTGTAGGACCTACATCTAGATCACGTATAACTTTCAATTAATCTGGGACGAGATTTGGTAAGGTGGTTGGAGTACTATAACAACCCATGAATTTCATCAACCTATTTACTATGATCACTTTTGTAAGGGGAAATTTTTCCACTTTATTATCATTACTGCATAACCAATACCCGCCCGCCGCCCCTCCTCTATATATTGTAATTTGCATAAAACTTAAGGAGACGTGCTCACGCATACTATTCTATGCGAAATAATGTCTTCATAGATATGTCAAGCAACATCACAATATGTCAAGTATAATATCATCATTCCTTATTTCAAAGGAAATTATGCCTATATGTACCAGTCAAATCATTATATCAAAACAGGCTTTAAACTGTTATCGTTTACTCTAAACCCTATTCTGATGGGTTAATATCTAAAGAGAATGTACAAGCTACTAAAGCATATATACAAGTAACATAACATCTCATTTGAAATATAAACTCCCTCCAAGTCAAGTACAAGTTTTCAAAGCACAATGTACAAGTCATTAATGCACGATATCCAAAATAGCCGTTTTACCTCCATTTTCATTCTAATTTCTTCACCACCACTTTTGTACAAGCTACTACACTCAATATACAATGTGTAAACCCTAATTATTCTATTCATAATCTTTCATACACATTTTTACTCTTAAAACCCTAATTCAAAAGTCAGAAACCCTAACCCGAGCAAAATACTAAACCATGACCCGTTTCTTGGTTTTTATCCATTATAAACCTAAACCAATACCCAAATAAGTTGTAATAACTTAATTTACAACATTATCAATCATGTTCAATCATCATTCCATCATCATTTCATCATCATTTCATCATTCTTCTTCAATTATACAAGAAACGAATCCAAGAAACCCTAATTGTGCACTAAATATAACTTTGACCCGTTTTCTCGTTTCTAACCACTTTATTCTCAAGTAAGCAACCAAGAGTCATTGTAAACCCATAAAATGAGTTTACAAACCTTTATCCATCATTAACCATCCTTGCTTCAACAATGTACGAGAATTACAAAGCTAGAAAACCCTAAAAGCCTTATATGAACCCTAATTCCAAGCTACGGCTTATTCTTCCAATTTCAACCCATTTTAACTAAAACCAACGATCAAACTTCATTAATAATCCTTTATATAACCCCTAGGATCTATATTCCATCATTCCTAATCAAAATCATATGAATTATAAACCAAGAAAGTCAAGAAAACCCTAAACAAGCCCTAGTTGAACCCGTGATCCCATTTCTTCAATTCTAATCCGTTTTAACCCAAACGAATTGCTAATCTTTGCTAATTACTTTAATCCCAGACCTTAACAACCTATTTCATCATTCCTTAATCATTTATAACACAATGTACCTTGTTAAAACCTTTGAAGAACCCGTCGAACCCAAAATAGACCCGGTTTGCTTCTATGACCATTTTAACCCCTCTAAATTGCTACCATATACAAATGACCACCCAAGAACTCTTCTAGAAACCTTCAAGCAGCTTACAAGCACCTCTCTTCAAAATATCTTCCATTTATATTGTTTAAAATTGCACATGATCTTCTTGTTTCTTCTAGTATAAGCCGCGGCATCACATGGGCAAAACACCTCATCCAAGCTAGTTTCTAGCTTAACCAACACATCTACTAGCCCCTCCTCATCACCCTCTAGCCCTTACACATGTCCTAACTCAGATCATAAGCTTACCTTGGTCACCAAGATCATTTTACCTATAAATAGCAACCATAACACTTCATTTTTCTTCATCCCCCACTTCCTCCTCTATAACCCTTCATAGTAGCAACTCCTTGCTCAATATGAATTCTAATAGATCTTAAGAAGTCTCAAGTACAGAAAGGAAGCAAAAGAAACCAAGAAACGAAGCCCGAGAGTCGTTACTCTAGCCGTACGAAGCCGAAAGTCCCGATTCTGACCCGTTTCCACCATTTTTGCTCCTTGAAGCTCAAACCCAGGTTTTGAATGTTCTACTTCTGCTACTACACCCTTATAATGTTCATATGATCCTAAATATACTCTTGTTAAAGTTTCATAACTCAATTCATGCTCATTTTCCATTTTGATCCAAAACCGTACACCCGAAACCCTAATTTCGCGTTTTTCTTAAAACTAAATGTTATAATGATTAAATATTGTTATAATCTATCCTAGCATGCTTAACTAATGTTAAAATAACTACTTTATTGATTAATGAAGGAATTTGACCTTAAAACCCGCGCGTTTACGTTTTGAAACCCTAATTTGACCCGTTTTACTTCCTAGCTTAACGAATCATTAAATTAAACTTGTGTTATGTTAAAACTTCATATTTTAGTTTATTATAACTTATAAATGTCTAATGAAATGTTAAAATAAGCTTGCATGGCAATTTGGACATGTTTTGTAATTATAATCCATGCAAGGGGTATATATCGTAACTTTCTGAAACTTATAACTAAAGGGGCTGAATATGTCATTTTATCAAAGTTATAACTATAGGGGTCTATTATGTCACTTTTCAAAGTCCAAGGTTTACTTGGTATATCTTACAAAGTTGAAGGACCAAAGTCGTAAAAATGCAAACCCAGGGGTCTACTTGCAATTTTCCAAACCCTAGGGTCTAAAATGTAACATTTTGAAAAAGTATAAAATCATGTTTAAAACCTTACCAGACATAACTTTAATTAATGCTTCTCGTGCTTAACATTTCCAGATATTGAATAAAACGCTTAAAACCGATCATCCGGAAGCTATATTGTACCACAATACTAGGGAGCTTCATATTAAGGAGTTTCATCTTGGTATTACATTCTGACTGAGTTGTTGGGTTTACGATTTAAAGTGCCCTAGCTCCTCAAACGTTTACTGAATGACTTCTGAATTATGATGGCCCGAACAGTGATACAATAATTCTAAACTCTTCAATCAAACTCATAACTCTTAAACCAAAGTTCTAAAGTACAATCTTCCTAAGACTTGACATTTTTCATAAACCCGTGAGGGGGATACATGCTATAAATTACGAATACAAGTGTTTTCTAAATTACATGCTATCCTGACATATCATTACAATTGCTGTCTAAGTTATCTATCCTACAAGTCGTTAAATTTGACTTCAAGTCGTTAAATTGACTTTGGATATTAATGTGTTAATATTATAAATCCTACAAGTCGTTAAATTTGACTTCAAGTCGTTAAATTGACTTTGGATGATAATGTGTTAGTGTCATAAATCCTACAAGTCGTTAAATTTGACTTCAAGTCGTTAAATTGACTTTGGGATGTTAATATGTTGATATTATGAGCTCTTCAAGTCATTAGATTGACTTTTGATGATAATGTGTTAGTGTGATGTGCTTAGACAAGGAACAAGACCAGACAAGACCAATCAGACCAAACAGACCAAACAAGACAATAACGCAGTAATACACTGTTACTATGATAATTGCATTCGTTGCAATCATTACTAATAACGGGTGTATAATAACAATACCATTTTCTATAATAATTGTGTTTTTACAATTATTACACTATGACTTGTATTCAAACTATTTATCAAACCTATGAATTTCACTCAACCTTTGTGTTGACTTTTTAGCATGTTTATCTCAGGTTATTAAGCAATATACGGCATGGAGTGGCATGGACTCGAAGATGGCTAAAACTTGTTATCATTCACACTGTATGTAACTAGATTTTGGGACCTACCTTTGTAAAACATTGATTTGAAATGAATGATAACGTATCTTTTGAACAAACGTCTCTTTTGGGTCGTTTTCTATGATTATGATTGTTGTTTCCATGAAGTAATACCCCAGATTAGCTTTCGCTGCTATATGTAAAAATGGGGGTGTTACAGATTGGTATCAGCGCCATGGTTATAGAGAACAAGGTCAAAACCTTAACTATAACCACATTTCTTTTCTAGCCATCAAAGTCCTCCGTGCCACTACAATCCGGATCAGTATGTAAAGATACATAATTATTATACTATATTATATCATAAATAACTTATGTTATTTACAACTAGGTTGTTAACAGAACGATGTCTTCTCCCAACCGCTTACTTCCGTATTGAGGAATGCTGTTTTCCTCTATGAAATATTCTTATTATACTTCGGTCTCTTAGTTATTTCCCAGCTTCATTGGAAGCATTCTTTGAACTCTTCGAAACTTAACCGGAAAAATATTGATTCCACTGGTATTCTCATCTTTCTACAATAATACTTATTTGAAGGACGTACAAGCATTTCATGCTAAGGAATTACCTATTTCATCACTAGATCCTATTACTCCACCAGCTATTTTGACTCCATCTCTGGTATTACCACCATCATTACTATTTGATCCTTGATATTTCTTTGTTCCTGAAGAAACCTATTACCCCTAAGAAAACGAATCTACCGCCATATTTTCTACTATGGTATCTAATGTAGTATTGGATATCATAAACAGCATGGGATGATTAGGTTGGCTAATTATCTAGAGAGAGAAAGTGACACTTTTAGTGAGAGAAACACCAATGATGTATGTGTATTATAAAATGAACAACCAACCCCTTTCCATGGCTGGAAAAAGGGTATAAATACAAGAGATTTATGCCCCTAACGGGCTATGGAGTGGGCTTACATGTGGGTAAAAGACCCGACCCAATTCCATAAGTGTTACGATAACTACCGGACTACGAGCTATGCTATTCTAACCGATACACGGGGTGACCGAGTCTTTTTCATAATCCTAACAATCTCCCCCTAAGGGAGGTCACCCTAGAAAATACAAATTGATTCCTAGCATTCTGTGAGATGATCTTTGACTCTGGCTCGTAGTCTTTGATTCTTCAAGTACTATCTTTATATGGCAAGTAGTGATCTTTGAGCATAGTTCCTTTGACTTGTGTGATCTTTGAGCTTTCTTGAGATCATCAGCCATAGTAAATCTCTTAATTATCCTTGTTGTGAAGTATTGCCTCCATGTGATGTTGTGACCTTTGGACAAAATAGGGTGTTAGTTATCAAGCCTCATAACAAGACCCCTTATGAACTTTTTCTAGGTAGAAAGCCTGCCTTAAACTTCATGAGACCATTTGGGTGTCTTGTTACAATCTTAAATACCTTAGATCACCTAGGTAAGTTTGATGGAAAGTCTGATGATGGATTCTTTGTAGGATACTTTATCAATAGTAAAGCATTTAGAGTATTCAACACTTGAACCAGATTTGTAGAGGAGAACCTGCACATAAATTTTCTTGAAAACAAACCAAATATTGCAGGAACTGGACCTAACTGGATGTTTGATATTGATACTCTATCTATGTCTATGAATTATCAACCAATTTTTGCAAGGAATCAAACTAATGGTAATGCAGGTACCAAAGCAAATATTGATGCAGGACAAGCTGAAATGAGTGTAGTTCCTGGTCCACAATATGTTCTGCTACCATTTTTGACTTCCGAGTCTCAAAATCCAAAGAGCTTAAAAGATGAGATTGCTGATGATGCTGGAAAGAAGAATGGAGTTGAGGATCCAGCAAAAGAAGATGACATAAATGGTCCAGGGAAGGCTACTAACACTAACAACACTAACAGACTTAATACTGTTAGTTCACCTGTTTATATTGTTAGTTCATCTTTTACTACTGTGGATCCAGGAAGAGCAAGAGACCAAAGGAATGAGTTTTAAAGTGTGTTTGGACAAGACAAGGATGCTAATAGTACTTACAGGATGTTCACTCCTGTTAGTGCTGCTGAGTCCTCTTATGAAAATCTTGGTGGTTCAACTTCTGTTAATGCTGCTACTCATTCTAATGCTGATTATCCTATTGATCCTCTCATGTCTGATTTAGAGGATACTGCTGATCTTTAAGATACTGGTATATTTGGTAATGCATATGATAATGAATATGTGGGTGCAAAGGCTGACCTCAGCAACTTGGAAACAACCATGAGTGTCAGTCCTATTCCCACAACCATAATTCACAAGGATCATCATAAAGAACATATCATTGGAGATATAAATTCAGCTACTCAAACAAGGAAAATGATTAAGATGTCTGAAGAACATGCTATGATCAGTTACATTAACAAGAAGAGGAGAACAAATCACAAAGATTATCAAAACTGCTTATTTTTGCCATGTTTTTCTCTCTCAAAATGGAAACCTAAGAAAGTATATTTAAGCTTGGCAAGATTCAAGATGGGTTAGAACAATGCAATAGGGATTGCTCTGCAGTTAGATGGCAGAAGAAGGTTTGGAGATTAGTTGATTTACCCAAAGGCAAACATGCCATTGAAACAAAATGGGTCTATAGAAACAAGAAGGATGAGAGAGGAATAGTAGTTAGAAACAAGGCAAGATTGTTCACATGGTTTCACCCAAGAAGAAGAATGAATTTAAGATGAGTTTTTGCTTCCGTTGCTAGGATAGAAGCAATCAGGATATTTTAAGCCTATGCATCATTTTATGGGGTTCATTGTGTACCATAATGGATGTGAACAGATGCCATATTTATATGGCACAATAGAAGATGAGGTTATAATGTGTTCCAATCTCCCTGGCTGAAGACATCATTTTCCCAAACCAGGTTTAAACAAGGTAGATAAGGCCTTATATGGTCTTCATCAAGCTCCTAGAGCCTGGTATGAGACTTTGTCTACCTACTTAATAGAAAATGGATTTAGAAGAGGCACTATAGATAAGACTTTGTTTATCAAGAAGGACAAAGGTGATATACTGTTAGTTCAGGTGTATGTAGATGACATCATCTTTGGGTCTACTAAGAAGTCTTTATGTACAGAAATTTGGAAATTTGACACACACAAAAAAAAATTCCATATGAGTTAAAAAGGGGAACATACTTTTCTTCATATGGTACAAGTAATAGCAAAAGGATAATGGAATCTTTCATAAGCCAAGATCAAGTATGTGTGCTGATAAATAAAAAAAAGTTTGATTTTCTCCTAAGTAAAGACAACAAGCACTCCATTAGAGACTAACAAAGCATTGATCAAGGATGAAGAAGCTGAGGATGTAGATGTACACTTATATAGATCAATGATTGGATCATTAATGTACTTAACAACTTCTAGACCAGACATAATGTTTTGTTGTTTGTGCTTGTGCAAGGGGTGTCCAAGCAATTACTCCAAAGACTTCACATACTACATGCTGTGAAAGGATCTTTAGATACATAAAAGTCAACCAAATTAGGGCCCTTTGGTATTCCTAGGGATCACCATTTGACTTATAAGCTTTTTCATATAGGTGATTATGCTGTAGCTAAGCCATGACAGGAAATCCACAACAGGAGTTTCAATTTCTTTGGCAGAGTTGATTTCATGGCAATAGTAAAAAGCAACTATATAGCTAACTCAACAACTAAGCAAGTAGGGTTGCTGCTAACTGCTGTGGAAACAGTAATATGGATCCAAAAATCAAGATGCTTGACAATGGAATTCAAATTCATGAACACCAAGATTTATATTGATAAATAAAGAAAGCACATTTTGTATAGTGAAGAATCCCAGTATATTAGTATTTCACTCTAAAACCAAGCACATAGAGATAAGGCACCATTTCATCAGAGATTGTTATGAGAAGAAGTTGATTCAAGTGATTAAGATTCACACAGACCACAATGTTGCAGATCTTCTCACAAAGGCTTTTGATGTTAGCAGGTTTAACTTTCTAATTGCTAGCATTGGATTACTTAATCTCTGAAGTATTGTTTGAGGGGAGGTTAATGTGTTTGGATAACAGTTCTTAACTTTTATTCATGGGTTATGCATAAATATGGATCCTCATGAATTCTCACATGTCTATCTAGTCTTTTCTAGTGTGCTTGTGATGAATAGAGGCATGTTGTTGTATAATTATTGAAGACAGAGTTAATACTGTTAGATATCTCTTAGTACTGCTGGACTTAGTTTATACTGCTGGATGAAACTTTGTACAAAAGTTGATGCTGCTAGGCTTAGTTAGTGCTGCTTACACGGGTTTAGTAATGAGATTGATGATTAGTATTGGGTTTCTACTGGTAACTATTTTGTTTATACTGCTACAAAAGTTAGTACTGCTAGGCAAAAGTTAGTACTGCTGGGCAAAAGTTAGTACTGCTGAGCCAAATTTAGTACTGCTTGTTACCGTTAATACTGTTCGGGGCATAACAGATTTTCATTAATTAATTATAACCGTTGAGATATTTCCGCCAACAACTTCGCTTATAGGGGTCTATATTTGGATAATTCTTGATCTTTCTTTCTTTTATAAGTTTTACTTCAAGATAAAGATTCAACTTTATTCAGTCGGTCCAATCACACCCTTAAGCTCTCTTTATAATATCTCAATTAACTTTGCCAAACCCTCATACTCTCATCAACGAACTTAAACCCAGAACCCTTCTCATAAATCAATCACTATATGGCGGATTTGAAGTTTGTCGATCAACATAATATGGTTGCTTGTTTGGAAAAGACAGAGGAGAACGCTGAGTTTCATCAGATAGTGGACTTCCTCTCTACATGTTCGATCAATTATGCTCTCACTGTAAGTCCCACTATCTATGCTTCTTACATTGAACAGTTTTGGAATACTGCCACTTCCAAAACAGTCAATTCAGTGAAGCAAATACATGCTATTGTTGATGGCAAGGCTGTGGTCATATCAGAATCATCAGTGAGAAGTGATCTTCTCTTTAATGATGAGGATGGTATTGCTTGCCTAACAAATGATGAAATTTTTGAAAACCTTGCATTGATGGGATATGAACAGCTTTCTACAAAACTTACTTTTCAAAAAGGTTCATTCTCACCTCAATGGAAATTTCTGATACATACCATCCTTCATTGTATAAGTTCAAAATCAACTGCTTGGAATGAATTTTCAACTAATTTGGCTTCAGCAGTTATATGTTTAGCAAAGGGTCAAAAATTTAATTTTTCTAAATTAATTTTTGATGGTATGTTGAGGAACTTGGATCCAAAGAGATTTTTAATGTATCCAAGGTTTTTACAACTCTTTTTGAATAACCAGCTTAAAGATTTACCAGAACCTTTTAATGATACTTATGAGACACCTACACACAGTAAAAAGGTTTTCTTTAATATGGCAAAGAAAGGTAAAAAAATTTCAAGAAAAGTTACTCTACTTTTGACTCCATGTTGGTGCAAAACCAAGCACCTAAGGGTAAAGGTTCAGCAATACCCCCTAAACCCCAACCCACACCCTCTACCTCACAACCAAATGTTTCAGAACCTCAAACTGAATCACTTTAAACTGAAACACCTCTAACAGTTTCCCATGAACTTCAATCTGAAGCTCACATTGAGCAAATACTCCCATCTCCATCTACATATCAAAGAAAATAAAGAAATAATAAAAAACATAGGAGAGCCAAACAGGTCACTGCGCTACCTTAGACCAGTGTGCCTTTAGACCATAGAGTAGATGAGGTTGTCCATAAGGAGGGGGTGACAGTGTAGAATGGGCTATCACTACTAATGCTAGCTTAGTTGCAGCACAGGACAGTGATAACATCCTTAAGACCCAATCCATGACAATGTCTAATGATCCTCTTTCTTAGGAAATTGGTTCAGGTGATAGACCCAGGCGCCAAGATACCACATTCGGGGGTGCAGATGCTCAGACTAGGCCTGAGATTGCATCTAAAATGTCTCGTGACCCACCT
>BQNB010049640.1:25090-41939 GCA_026074375.1 Tanacetum coccineum | reverse complement strand
ACCCTCAAACGGATGGTCAAAGCGAAAGAACTATACAAACGCTTGAAGATATGTTGCGTGCCTATGTGATCGACTTTGGAAGTATTTGGGATCGACATTTGCCATTGGTCGAGTTCTCATACAACAATAGTTTTCGCGCAAGTATAAAGGCCACGCCATTTGAGGCTTTTTATGGACAGAAATGCAGATCGCATGTCTGCTGGAGTGAGGTTGGAGATAGCTAACTCATCGGTCCAAAATTGATTTGGGAAACAACGAAAAAGATTGTTCAAATTAAAAACCGCTTGTTGATTGCTCGTAGCCGCCAAAATAGCTACGCGGATAGAAGATCTAAGCCATTGGAATTTGAAGTCAGGAATATGGTACTGCTCAAGTTATCGCCTTGGAAGGGCGTTATTCGTTTTGGAAAGCACAGAAATCTGAGTCCACGTTACATTGGGCCATTCAAGATCTTAGCAAGAGTAGGTCTCGTGGATTATACGTTGGAACTACCGGAAGAGGTAAAATGGATTCATACAACTTTTCATGTTTCGACTCTCAAGAAATGCTTAGCGGAAGGTGACATTGTTGTTTCGATGGAGGAGATTTTACTTGATGATAAGCTGCACTTTACTGAAGAGCCGGTGTAAATTATAAACCGAGAGGTTAAGCGACTTAAGCAAAGTCGGATACCTATCGTTAAAGTTCATTAGAATTCACGAAGAGGTCCAGAATTTAATTGGGAACGTGAGGATCAGTTCAAAAATAAGTACCCTCATCTCTTTATGCGTAATGATGAAGCGAGGAAGAGCGGATAAGTCGAGTTGAGCACCGGGATGGTGCTCCCTAAAGGAGGGGAGAATGTAACAACCCAGTTTCAGGTCAACATTTATCCTGAGATATGATAATTATTTTACTAAGTAATTGATTTTAGTCGTTTATGCTATATGAGGTTTGGTGAAAATTTCCATTTATTAGGAAATTACAAACCGTGATTTAGTTTCTATTTGTTTTTAGCATTTGAGAAAGTTAGAAAAATTTTTGTTGTTTCTCCGAGAGCGTGATTATTTATTTTTGTATTTTACGGCTTTTCTGTGAGTTTTTGTAAAACCATCTTTAAAGGTCATGTTTTACGTGATTTAACATTTTATTAAATGTTTTAAAATAAATTTAGTGGGACGGAATAGAAATAATTACGAAAATGGTGAAACCCGAGCCTTTGGTCGGTTGAGGACACGAAACAAACATCTCTTGTGTTATAATTTAAAAGACTTTGAAACATGGAGGACTAGAAGTGTCAAACCTCCAAAATACTTTCCCTATAAAAGGAAGTAATACTTCCATTATATTTCTTTTACAAAATTTTTGTCTTCCTTGTCTCTCTTGCACCTAGTTCGACCGGCCACCCACTCCCACACCCAAATCCGACGATTTTCTGACATGAAATATAATCCGTTTACAAAATATTAATCCTTGCATCAAGACCTATACACCTCACTAAGAAAATCCCACATGCAATAAGTATTTTGAAAGTTAGAAATTTGGTTGAGTTCATGTGGTTTTGATCTAAAAGGAAGGTTTATAGTTGTTAGATAAGTGTTCTTGCAAGTTGGTTTCGGAATATGAACAAAAGGTTTTGGTTTGTTTGATTGGGGTTGCGTCCGATTAAACACACAGGGAAACCAAAAATATTGTGTGTTTAGCTTTGTGAGTATTCTAGTTAAATTAGTTACATTTTTATGTGATTAATTTGACGATATTGCGTATTATATGTTATGTGCTATAAGATTCAAGTGCGGAAAATATTGAAAGTATATTTGATTATTGATTGAACTTTGATGGTTTTAGTATATATAAATAGGCTAGTTCAACATGTTTTGATAGTTGGTTTAAGTAAAAAATATCGTTTTAATGGGTTTTAAACACAGAAAGTTTGACCGCCTCGTAGCGAGTCAAGAAATTTTTGAAAGATGTTTTTGATAATGGAAAGTGATAGAGTTTGCCTTTAGCTATGTTTCGCTAGGTGGCTCGTCACGTAACTCTTAATAACAAAGATTTTACGGCCGAATAAGATTGGTAATTTTTGGTATAAAAGTCAACTACGAAGTTTGACTTTTAAAGGTCAAACTTACGTATACTTTTGAATATGGTTTATAATGAGCAGAGGGTTCGTAATGTTAGTTAATTGATGATGAAATACGAAGTTTGAATTATATAATCCTTACTTTCGGAAACTTTCTAAAAATAGAAACTTTATGGTAAACGAAACGTAACACAATTGTAATTGTTGTACATTTATGGGTGCGTCGAAGTAAAATGCTTTGCGTCGCACTTGAAGATTGTAGTATATGATTGTATATACGTAATAGTTATATAAATACATATACAAGTATGCATTATACGAATTATATTACTTTTAGTCACGTAACACTATACTGTATTATATTAGGATGCGTTATTAAGACCTGATGAAGTTATTTGAGCTTGTTGATTGGGAAATAAAAAATTTGATGGATTCTTTTGCTTAAGGTAAGTTCATAGCTTCATATTTTAAATCTTTTGATTGTTTTATAAACCTGCGAGGGGGATACATGATTGTTTTATAAATCGAGCACATATGATTTTATGGTATGTTGGACCCGATTATGAGAATGTTTCCGCATAAGTAGCTATTGTCGAAGTCCTTTATTTCATGAACCATTAATTGCCTTGTTAGGTAAACGCTAATGCATTAAATAGGTTTATTGGGTTTGACAACCCCGTCGAGGGTCTGAATCCTTGTGAACACCCTGTCAAATGGACGTTTTGTATTTAGAAGTAGTAGGTATATGACAATAATACCTTGTTCTTGGTCAAATGACATATGATAAGATATATGTATTGTTAACGTTCGGTGTCATGAGCTTATTGCGTAAACAAAAAGAGATGTTATACATTGTATTCGTTGCAACGTTTTCTCAAGAACTAATTATGTGTTCAAAGATTATTACTTATTGATTATTTTAAACTCTATGAATTTCACTCAACAATTTTGTTGACGTTTTAAACATGTTTTATCCTAGGTAACCAAGGATGAAGGCAATGATGGCATGGAGATGTCATGCGTGTGATGATTTGGTGAAAGACCACTTATGTGTTTCTTGTCTTTCAAAAATAATGTCTTAATGTGCTTTAAAACAATGTCTTCAGTTTGAAACAATTGTCTTTCAAATGTTGTAATGGTTGTGGTTACGATTCCTGTGGGGACCTAAACACATTTTATCTGATTAAATAATGAAACACGTGTTTGTAAAATGTCTCATTTGGGTCGTTTTCTATTATTTTTGTGTATTGTGCTATTTAGTAACACCCATTTTAATTTCTGTTGCGCAATCTAAAAATGGGGGTGTTACAAGATTAGTTGTGGTAACTTGTAGTTTGGTTGAGATCTTGTTTGTATTGTTGTGATTATCTTCTAGAATTGAGATTCAAGAAGTTATTATTGTTTTTAATAAGAATTTTAACATAAAGGTCGCTTTTGGGCCTTTAAGAGAACAATCATTAACGAACATGACATGAAGGAATGGGCATAGTTCTAAATAACACACCAACCCATTGATTGATACATCATATTCAATTGCATATTTGAGTTATCTTACTCTAAATAAAACTTCTTTTCGATCACAGTACTAAAATAATCCCAAGGTTGACTACACAATAATGCACGAATCTGGTGCTATATCAATTCTTAATGTTAAATTATGTTACATGGGCAATCAAATATTCTAAATTTCATATCTCTAGTGGGTGGTCAAAAACTATGGTCAAGCATCAATCTATGTTGTCATATGAATGGAACCAGATTATATACTAATAAACAACTAAATCACCCTGAAAATAAATAGATAGAAAATGGTGTAGTTCATACCTGTTTATTCTACAGGCATTGTCGTCAAGGTAACATAGCTTGTTAAACATTGTTCTTTGTTCAAAAGTGAATTGGGTATACTCCGATAAGGAGTCAAGAACGGCTTTAAGGTTTGTCTCCTTAGGAACGAATATGAATTCATCCACGTCAAAAAAGAACATCCATTTGGTCATGAATAGATATATATGCAAACAATCATTCACATCAAAAATTGATTATGGTAATACCCATCAAATTGCTCCTGCTCTTGTAGCCACCAAAAGGAATTGCTGCATCAAATATTTCAAAACAACATTAAGGTATTCACAGTGTCCTTTATGTACCTACATACAGAGCTACTTCCTGTTCTATGTACCTTACCTGATGAAACATATGTTCCTTTACCGGTTTTCAAATTGTAGACTTCACAGCCTAAAAAATAAGTTATTCACTATACGTTCTTCACTACTCTATGCATGCTGTCAAATAGATAGTATCAACCATTTCATACCTCATCCACTTAGGAAAAGAGACATACCTACTTTAGGATCGGAAAGTTTCCTCAATGCAACTGTGTATCCATCCGATAAGTCAACAACATCAATGCAATCACATACCTGAATAGATATAAAAACTTCAAACATTTATAGAAACAATACAATATAGTTCCTTCGAATTTACATAACATGCATGCAACAACCTTTAATCTCATCTAATTTTTATTTAAATAGTATGTTAAAGACTAATGTTTTTTCCTTGGCTTATATGAGAAAACTAACACTTAGACGAGGCATTTGATTAGTCTGTTGTTGCGTTGCGGTTTTGGCCTCCCGCACTATCAAGGGACTTCTACAAGAAGTTTAGCAACTCCCTATCAGTGTACCCTAATCGTTTGTATGTATAAGGAAAGACCCTTCGGGTTGTTATTGTTTTCCTAATGGAAGAGTTGGGAAAAGGCTTGATCACGTTCTAACAAAAATTCTAGGGTTGAAAAAGATTTTTTTTTTTGTCTAACAGAATTCTAGGGGTTAAGAGAAGATTATATTTGTATTTTTATATTTATAGAAAGCAATAAATCATAGGTTTTAGAGGTTTGGTTGGTTTTAGCTAATAAACTAAATAATAAACTACACTACTGGTGATAACAATATAATAAAAAGATTGTATTCGTTTAATAATGTATTACTTCCTAGATTGCTTCTCTTAGTGTTGTTGCTTTGTCACACTTGTGATGATCTATGTAATTATTTCCTAGGGCATGAACGAATTACATGAACCCGCCGTCTATTTAATATTCCGTTAAGGCAACGCGCAAGTAAGGTAGTATGAAGACTATTACAAGGCCCCTAAGAGTATATTAAATGCATGTGAAATATATTAAGAGTGGATCAACCATATTAGGGGGCAAGGTAGTATGAAGACTGTTACCCGATGGTATCCTTTCTACACAATCATGTTTCCCTAGACATATCAACAGCGATACAGACAAAAGCTGGTTTTCTAAAGCCTAACATGCACATCCATCACAAGAAGCAACATCACTAAGATCTACATTCTAGGTTTCATACAATCATAAATGAACACAATAGAAGGTTTAGCCAAGCATGTTAAAGATAAAGCAAGAACAAATAAGAATCACACAACAAGACATATTGAATGATTAAGATAGTCTTACTTGATTAAAACATGAATTGAAGGAAGTACAATAGGGTTTTGAGGCCCTAAAATCGTCCCTAACAGCTGCTAAACGAACTAGGGTTCGTCCCTTTCTTTTACTCTAAAGTTACACACTTAAAACCCTAAAAACGGATTTGTATATATAGATAAATCGCTGCGACGGCGTCGCGTTTTAATCGTGACGCCGTCATGAGTAGAATCTTCTAGATCTGCGTGCGAGTCGGTGCGTGCTGACGCCGTCATGAAATGTTGTGACGCCGTCACTAAGTGGGTTGTGACGGCGTCGTGTAGAGTTGGTGACGCCGTCTCCAGGCTCTGTGAGCACAAATCTTCAAGAGTCTTGGTGTTGGTCCGTAGTCTTGTCCGTTTCTTCTCCAAATGAGCCCAAGTCACGTGTATTTCCTAATCCCCCTTCATGGGTAATTTGATACATGGATCGTGCTCCATTTTTAAAACCATTTATTTTGAAAATTAAAGCGACGTGGCTCCTGATACCAATTGTGGAAATCATAGAGGGGGTGAATACGTTTCCATTTAAAAACTTAAAATATTTAGTATCAAACTATCCATCAAGTTAGATGCAATATGATGAGTGTGAATAATACATCTATATCTATTAAAACATGGCATAGCAATCTAAACACAATCATAATGTTTACTTCTATTCATGACACAATCATCAACCAAACAATATAAGCAACAATCAACACACATATAGATCTAATGCAAATATAAATGTAAGGCGATAAGGTAATTAAAGATGTAAAGCGAAAAGTAAAAGAAAGTGTAAACCGGACGCGATGATTTATAGTGGTTCGGTCACGAAGCACCTCTTCGCCCTACTCCACTCCCTGAGTACCTAACTCGAGACTTACTTCACTAGTCAACAAGCTCCCTTTAGGAAGAGAAACCCATACACGACTAAGCTTACACCGATTTCCGACACCAAGTCAAATGTCGAGTTCTAATCATAGCTAGAACCAATCTATCACAACTTATGTATTTTGAGGACTAAGATACTAACCTCACTACTTCCCTACACATCACAACTTTACTTCCCTTCACAACTCCTCTTCACTTCACAAGTTCACTTCACTTCACTTCACCACTTCTCTTCACTTCACAACTTCACTACACTTCACGACTTCACTTCACTTCACAACTTCTCTTCACTTTACAACTTCACTACACTTCACCTAGACACTAACAAGATCACCCTGATCTATCTAAACTCTTTACGATCACCATGATCTAACTAAACTTCCTATGATCACCATGATCTAACAACTATACACACCATGATCACCATGATCTAACTATTATACAAGTTTGGAATACATGGACTCGATCTATACATTGTGAATGTAAGACATGTCACGAATGCACTAGTTAAACTACATAACTTCGTATCTTAATGATAACGAGAGTTCTTCTCTTGCACTTGGAGGAATAAGCTTGAATCACTTGGAAACAAATGCTTAAGATTAAATGATCAAAGAATTGTAAGTGATGTATAAAATGATTTTAGACAGAAAAGCATGAGTGCAAAATGTGTGAAAATAAGTGGGAAATAGTCCAGTATTTATAGGCAAACTGGGGAGATTTTTTGTCTGGCCGATCCCCTTAATTAGGGTGCCGACCCCCTTATAATTAAGGGGACAAGCCTCTAAAACCGGCGCACCTATATCTTTGTTCGCCGCACTTTTCCCGAAGTCAGAAGAATTAAAGTCTAATAAATGCACCTGCATTAACTCACCAAACGCAGCACTTATTTGTAAGTGCGCCGACACTTTCCAGTCAAAACATATTTAAATGCCATCGCATTAACTCTCAAGTGCGCCGCACTTAATTCCAAAATCGACGCACTTTTTCCAAATTTTAGCCTATAAATAGAGGACGATTTTTGCATTCCAAAAACACACCTCCACAACAATTCTCTCATCATCCCACACCATCTAATCACGAATTTCAAGGGTGGTGACAGCACCTTAAGGGTTCGGGTCAATTGGATTCAATAGCTTGGGTTTTATTATAGTTTTCGTTAGGAAGAACTAATTGTCGAATCGTTGATCTTGTAAACGTTGGTATGATTTCTACAACTCTTTTAATATGAAGTATTCTGAATTCATAATGAATGTTATGTGTTTTGTTACTTTGATTATGAAGTAGTGTTCTTATGTTTGTTTTGCATAATGTGTTTTGGATATGGAGTGTTTGGGTTATGGGTTATTGAATGGTAACTTATTTTATTAAGGAAATATAGGGCGAAAGGTTTCTTTTATTTTATGTGTTCTATCTATCCCATCTAATCTTATTGGTTATGATAACTTATAAAGGCCGAAAGGATTTGTTGTTATTAATCGATATAATCACTAGTTATATTTAAAGACCGAAAGGATTTATAACTTGTGATAACTCTATTTTAAACACTATTCCAAACACATCATTATCTAAGTGATCATTGCCTAAACAAACATACCTTAATCATTTGATTGAATCATCCTTTTATTGCTTTCTTTGCTTTTATTTCGATATACTGCTAGTCTTGTTAATTTGGATCCAGTGTCATATCTTATTAACCTAGTCTTAATTACAAAATGTGTTAACTTCAATTCCTGTGGAACGACCTGGTCTTACCTAAAGCTATATTACACTCGAATATGGTATACTTGCCCGGGTGTTGTGTTTTTAGTAAAAATCGGTATTTCTAGTATTATAAATTTAAGCTTGTAAAACACACATCAAAGTTTTTGGCGCCGTTGCCGGGGAATTGTTTAAGTTGTTATTAGTTTGTTGCTAGTTTCTGGTGCTATTTTGTTTCTCAAAAAATTTTCAAACCCGTCGTACCGTTTTCTGGCAAACAAAAACTAAAAATCATTTTTCTCCAGGATGTATGCCGCACATCTTATTTGTGCGCTGGTTTTCCTGTAAACCCAGAAAGTACGCCGCACTTTAACCAAGTAGCAGAACTATATGCATATTTTTTCACATAACAAAATTTTGTTTCTCAAAAACTAAAACACAAAACCTCCACAATATGCTAGTCTTAGGTTCTTTAATCATTTGGAATATATTTTATATGATTTATATGTCTTGTGGTATTTGTAATTATTAGTTTATCATATATTCAGAAAAAAAAATAATAATTCTCCAGAATGCCGGTCACTTTTTTTGAAGTACGCTCACTCTTCATATCCTAAACAAAATTTTTTTATTTGTTTATTCTTATGTGCCTTTTAATTATATAAAATATTTTTTTTATATTTATAAATTTAATAATTTATTAAAAATATATATATCTATATCATATAATATATATTTCGTGAAAAATATTTATTTTATTTTGAATTATTATCCTTTTAGCACTTAACTATATATATAAAAATGTCATTTCTGCAAAATGCTTAAGTATGTATATAATCGCATATCTTTCGGGAAAACATCTAGTAAGTCTATTATATTTAAATAAAAATTTAATAAAAAAGGTCTTGTAAATTTTAAATTATATCCAAAAAGAATCCATTCAGATCGAATACATAAATCTTTCCACGAACATCCTAGTGTTAAAGAATTTATCATCTTAAATTAACCTGATTGAGGTTGTCGAACCAGAACCATATTCCGCTCCAAGGAATTAATAATCCTCGATCCGATGATCAAAACTATGTGGGAAAATGCCAAGATTATAGCACCGACTCCTAATTCTGCCATTGTTCAACCCAATGTTGATGTTATCAATAGTACTCACATAAATATGATTTGGGAAAATAAATTCGTTGGTTTCAACGGGCCGATTCCGCATGTCCAAATTCGTGAAATTTCTCAGATCTATGAACATGTTCAAATATGGTGAAAACTCAGAGTGATGCCGTAAAAGCTTTTGATATTTCCTTTTTCCTTGTGCAATAAAGCAAACCTGGTTTAAACGAACTTAATTTTTTGTAAAAAAATAGGGGGGGGGGGAAAGGTTTCTAATTTAATACAAAAAAAAAAAAAAAAAACATAAAAACAAAAAAAAATAAAACCCCCACCCCATCGTGAGACAATTAAGAAGAGCTTTTATCATATGTCTTTCCACCTTCGTTGTTTAACCGTCTTTTACTTGAAATCAGAAATTTCTCTCAAAACATATGTGAAAGTCTAACCGAAGCCTGGTTACGACTGAAGAACATGCTTCGAAAATGCCATGGGCATGGTCTGACCAAAGGAGTTATTATTCAAATATTCTATCACTGTCTAGACGAACCCACTCAGGCAATCCTGGACGTAACAGCTGGAGGAATCTTCCTCTACAAAAGTCCAAATCAAGCTTTTCAACTTCTTGAGGACAAAGTCCTTTTCGAACATGATTGGGCCATTAAATCTAAAAATGAACATCATCAAAAATCTGTTTCTTTCGCCGATGGAAGTGATAGTAATACTGATAATTCTCGATTTGTGGAAAAATTGAAGGCTATGGATTCTAAAGTTATAAGCTTAAATGAAGAATTGCAAGATATGCGTGAGAAATATAATGTGCTTAGAAATGGAAAGCTTCTAAAAACCACTTGAACGATCACACGCCGATGTGAGCGAACATATGAAGTAATATTTCATCAATCTGAAGGTTATCAAAACCAAAAAACATCTCATGATTAGTATTCTCACCAATACTCATCAATGATCTATTGATTTGAGAAATCGCTTACAGAATTAAACAATGATGTGAGAAATGATCTCGAAGATTTCAAAAGACGTATCCGCAGCGACTGAGAACGGTTCATTGGAAAACTCTACTGCAGCGACGGATCGTTAAAAAACTATCTGGTATTTTACCCAACAAAAAGTCTAAACCTATCAACCAAGGACCTCAATCTAAAACTGATTTTGAAAAATTAATGACTAAATTCTTGGATGATCAAAGAGTTTCAAATATGTTTGTCAAAAACAATGTTAAAGATATGATTTTAAAGATGAAGCAGAATGAAAAGATATTTCCAAACTATCTTTAA
This sequence comes from Tanacetum coccineum, assembly GCA_026074375.1. NCBI lineage: Eukaryota > Viridiplantae > Streptophyta > Magnoliopsida > Asterales > Asteraceae > Tanacetum > Tanacetum coccineum. The sequence goes on along the minus strand of BQNB010049640.1, from coordinate 31,406 downwards.
AAACATGGAAATAAAAATAGATGAGTGGGAGAAGTCTCAAAACATATCTTTAGAACAAACCGATAGGACTGAACCACAACCTCCTCCTCAAGCTCAAACCGAACATGTGAATGCCGTATTCACCGGGAGTGTGTAAGTACCGATGATTCTCTCTAAAACTCTCAAAAAGATCCACCACCTCCTTCATCGTTTATCAATAAAACAAAAAAAGATAAACCTATTTAGACATCAAAAGGGATGTCCGTGTTAAACAAAAGTATATTACATTCCGTGAATATGATTCCAAAAATACCATTTCCTCAAGCTTTAGTGTGGATCATCCCACTTTAATACCGATCATTAAGGAATTTAAATCGAGTTAAGTATTTTCGTTATTTTTTTTTTATTAATTATCAGTAGCAAATAGTGAATAATAATAAACTCATAAATAAACTAAAAATATATACTATAACAAAAAATACCTTTTGTAGTTTTTAAGTATATCACGCATTCGGCAGGTGTGTCGTGTATCTCGATTTCTGCATCCAAAAAGAAATTTATCGAACTTTATGGGTGTGTTCGCTGGAAAACCTCACGAGACTATAACTCGTCCACTCGGGACATCGAGGGGTTTAAAGGCTTGTTGCATACGCTAAATGCAACTGTGGTGCCTACAAAAGTGCGCTTTTGTATTTAATGTTTTTCTTGTAGTTGTGTTTATTATGCAGATTAAATATTACAGACGGAGCTTGGATTGGTGGTTGGAATTTTACACTTGGAAACTTATATAATTGAAGTATTATATTACATGTGGTATAATACACCTGCTTGGCATTTCGTTTCGCGCCATATCCTTCATAATTCAGCCAAGCACTTATGAGCCCCGGGAAGTTTCAATTTTACGCATAATGCTCTACTTAAGTGTGGAGGAGCTCTCGCTCCTCACTAAAAAAAGAACATAATGGAATCACTCAAGGATAGCTCCAACGTAGCTATATCTCTATGCCCCGGGAAGTACCGTTTTCCCTTAATTTTCCCTATTTTCTATATTTATCAGTTCTCACATTGAGGGAAATGTTCAACTTAAGTGTGGAGGGGTAGCAAATAGGAAAAATTATTCATGTCCCTCTATGTTTGCCCTGCAGAAACTTTCAACTGATATTTTCTGGAAAATTTAAAAAAAATTATATTGCTTTTCCAAAAACTTAAAAAATGCATACGCTTAGTAAGGCAAATCCAACTGGATTGACATTTTAACTAGCACAAAATCAACCCACCTAAAGTGTGAGAATTATAAGCCTCTAGAATATTCGGGTGCCCACTTTTGGTGCCCTTTTAGCTTGTTCGAGTTAGGGTTTGAATGCAGTCATATGTGTCTATTCCGTCGTTACGGATGTGTACGTATGGTCTTTATCGCCTTTTCTGGAACATTGGTATTGGTATAAAGTTATATGAGTGGGTCGGTAATTTAGTAGCTCCAGAACTTATGATTAATCATTTTACTAGACCGCAGTGAGGTTAATTTATAGACAAAGTCGTATGATAAGAGGTGAAATAAATCCCTATGTAATCATGTATCTGCAGCACTCGCTTTTAGTGTTGAGATCCCCAAAGTATCCCAAGAGCAAGAAAAATATGCTCGATGAAGAAGAAGTTTTGTGCCAGCCTTAGTTATCGCAATATTGGTGAGAAAAAAAAGTTTGAAGTATAAGGCAAAGTTTTGGCACATGGAATCAAGTATCTGCTATTCACCCTTATCGTTATCACGTTTTGCCTCTTTGAGATTTCTGTCTAGGTGCTCACGCCGCAACGGGCATGTTTATGTGTCTAGTACAAGCATATGGTAGCGACCTAGATTATGTCTGTGCAATTGAGTGACTTCACAAATACAAAACCCTATCTGAGTGACTCGTGTGAATTTAAAAACAAACACTTTCCCTATGTGAGGTGCTCTGTTATATGTCTATGCCTGAAAAGTTATAAAACTGGTAAACACTTGTTAATGCTAAAATGATTTTTTCTCCATGTCACGATAAATGATCTTGTTTTCTCGCTTTAATTACTTGAGGGAAAACAATAGCTAAGTGTGGAGGGATTTGATAACGCCTAAATTATACATGTTTTTGGCGGCGTTATTTGTATTTATTTTATCATTTCTCGTGAATTTTGTCTTATCAAGCTTAAATTGCTTATAGGTGCCTTTTAAAGACTTAAGCTCTCAAAGATCTACACTCTTTGGAAGCCGAATACAAGAAAGAAAATTTTTATTTAAAGTTCAAGAAGTTCGCCGCTCTTTCTACAAGTTCGCCGACTTTCTATGATGCCTCTTAACCGGCGCACCTATATCTTTGTTCGCAGCACTTTTACGAAAGTCAGAAGAATTAAAGTCTATTCAAATGCACTGCATTAACTCACCAAAATCAGCCACCATTATTTGTAAGTGCGCGCAATTCCAGTCAAAAACATTAAATAACCATTCGCATTAACTCCTAAAGTGCGCCGCACTTAATTTCAAACCGAGCACTTTTTCAAATTTTAGCCTATTAAATCAGAGGTACGATTTTTGCTTTCCAAAAAACCTCAACCAACAATTCTCTCATCAACCCTCATCAGCTACTCACGAATTTCAAGGGTGTGGACAACACTTAAGGGTTCGGGTCTGATTGGTTTCAATCAGCTTTTAGGTTTTATTATAGTTTTATTAGGAAGAACTATTGTTGAATCGTTGATCTTGTAAACCGTTGGTTTGATTTCTAAAATATTTTAATATGAAAGTATCTGAATTTCTTAATGAATGTTTATGTGTTTTGTTGCTTTGATTATGGAGTAGGGTTCTATGTTTGTTTGGGATAATGTGATCTTGGTATGGAGGTTTGGGTATGTGTTTATTCGAATGGGTAAAACATATGTATATCAGAAAAATAGGCCGAAATGTTTCTTTTATATATTTGTTCTTTCAATCCATATCATATATTGCTATAATAACTTTATAATAGGCCGATTGGATTGTTGTTATTATCGATATAATACTAGTTATATTAAAGGCCGACAGGTTTATAACTTGTGATAACTTATTTTTAAAAAACTATTCCTAACACATCCTTTATCTTAAGTGATCATTGCCTAAACAAACATACCTTAATCATTTGCTTGAATCGTCCTTTTATTGCTTTCTTTGCATTATTCGGTATATGCTCGTCTTGGTTAATTTGATCCGTGACAATCTTATTAACCTTAGCACCTTAATTACAAACTGTGAAAACTTCAATTCCCGTGGAATGACCTGGACTTACTAATGCTTATACTTTACACGAACGGGTATACTTCCGGGTGTTGTGTTCTTTAGTAAAAATTGGTATTTTGTATTATAAATTTAAAGCTTGGAAAACACACATCAGGGTGACAATGTTCTTCATTAATAGTCTGGCTTAACCAGAAAATTACGAGAACCGTAAAAAAGGATAGGCTCGAAGGGTTATACTATGGGTATCCTACACTAAAAATGAGTGCATGGCAAGGGTGTGGGATAGTTATATGATCGGTGTGACCATCATAACATTTATTGGATTTAAAACAATGGGGTAATCCGATATGCTTTTATCTAGCATATTCACTTTTACTTACTATGCGGTCTCGGGATGCATCACAAAAATAAGTTCTAGAATTTAATATACTACCGGTACACTCTCATAATCCTAAAGTAACCAATACCATTGTTCCATAAAAGGTGACAAAACCACGCATACACATTCGTAACGACAGAATAGACACACATGATTGCTCACTCCTTAACTCGAACAAGCTAAAGGTATAATATCCAAGGGCGAACCTCACATTTTGGAGGTGGAATTTGAGCGTTTTTGTGCTAGTAATATAAATTCTTATCCATGAGACGCTATTAATACTCGGTTTTCGTCGGTATGTGTCATAAAAAAAATAAATTTGGGTTAAAATTACCTCTTATGCTATGTTTTGATATATTACCTATCATTTTAAAGACAAAGCAAATGGCAAATGAAAGAATAGTTTCTAAGGCTTATTTCCCCTTACACTTAAGTTGAACATTGTCTCTAATGTTCTATAAATGTACCTGTAAAAATGACTTAAAGGGGAAAGTAAACAAGGAAAAGAAACTAGTACTCCCCTGGTTTGCTCACTAATGGAGAAGAAACATGCGATAACTGGTTAAATCGTCATCCAATAATTGTGTTGATCCCAATGAATAGATCTTTAACTCCTTAGCTTGTAAGGTTTAGTACCCTTGGATAAATCCAAAAATACTAAGAATGAAACTTTGATTGGATGATATAAACTATGCGAAATCTAGTTTATATCACTAAGAAGTATTCTTAATGAAACAGTAAAGTATGTTTTGACACAAAGATATAATCAACACAATAAGCTTCAATATATATTAATATGATCACTCTGACTTAGTGATAGGTTTACAACCTTAAAGCTATGAAGTTTATGGAAAACTGAGATGGAAAATTGATGTCTCTTTCTATACCCTAGGATCCCCTTTTATACACCAAGGAGTCCTACACGGTTTACAATACATTCCTAACTTATCATGATCTTTTCTATAAATAAACGTAATCTCTTAATCAAATAAGTTATACATATCTTTTACAAAAATAACTTAATACTTATCTTTATCTCTTTAATTTGTCTTTATCCTCTTGACAGCAGTAAGTCTTCTAGCAGTTGTAATTCAGCAGCAGTTGTATCTTTATAACCAAGTAGTAGTAAGTACTAGTAGTACTAACTTTACGCTAACAGTTGTAACTTAACTCTAGCAGCACTAAGTTATACTAACAGTACTAAGTTACACTAGCAGTCGTAACTTTTGTACAAACAGTATTAACCACTTAGCATACTTTCAGTCTTCAACTCTGAGCAGTCTTAACTTCAACTGACAGTAGTAACTCAATGCTAACAGTACTAAATTATATTAACAGTAGTAACTAACAGTGGTAACATTATACTACCAGTACTAACTACTTAGCATAATTTTCATTATGTACCTAAGCAGTAGTAAGAATCCTTGAAGTCTTTTAAGTCCCAACAATCCTCCCCTAAACTTGATGTTCATCTTCTTGAATTGAGTCTGTCTGCTATTCTTCTTTCTTTTCCTTAACCTTGTCTCAATCAAACTTAGTACGCTGACTCGAGTAAACTCAGTAAATACTGAGTTGACTCGGTTTGGGTCTTGGTGTTAACTTGCCTCCCAAAGAGGTGTTAATTCGCCTCTTAAAGAGGTGTTAATTCGCCTCCTTAAAAGCTGTTAACATGTTACAAAAATGTTAATTCGCCTCTGCTACACACATTATTAACTCGCCTTCCATATGAAGTTGTTAACTCGCCTCTTCCAAAAGATGTTAACTCGCCGTGTTAAACAATATTATTAATTCACCTCTATGAGATTGATTTGAGGTTTTTTTTTCAGTTGTCCTTGTGTTCTTTCTGCCTTCTCAGATCTATATAACCCGAAAATAATAAGCTTAAAAATAAGCAGTTTGTAGAAGAAAAAGAGACTCAAAAATAAGCCAACACATCAAGCTTACTAAGAAGCTTGAAATATGATGAAATAAGCCATTTGATAAGCCCAATCCATCTTTTGATATGCAATAAAAAAAGAGGAAACACAAGAAGGAAATGGACTAATATCAAGAATACACCCAACCAAGGATGAATAAGCTTAAAATATAAGCAAAAAAAACTGATAAAAAAACCAATAAACTGACCCCTCCTTTTGATATTCAATAAAACTGATAGGACACTAAGAGGATAATACATTTATAAAAAAAACAACAAAAATGTGGCTATTTTATTAAAATATACCCACAAAATAAACTTATAATAAGCTGTAATAAGCTGTCACAACACGAAAACAACACACACAAATACAAAACACCCCCGGTTAGCTCTTAATACCAATTGACAAGATATAAAACACCTTATTTGAGAGGTCTTGGTTGATCAAAATAAATAAGATGTATCATTGTTAGTTTCTAGTGAGAGAAAGTAGAGAGGGGGTGAGATGAACACAAAAAGAATAATATTAGATTAGAAAGAGAATGGGAAAAATAAGAATGAACATCCAAACCCTTCATGGAGATCCATGAGGGGTATTTATACTAGAAACAAAAACAAACTATTCCTAGTTAACATAAATGACCCCTGCGTGATACGCAGTGTCCAAGACTAGTCCAATTCACGTGTAAGACGCCAGTTTCACTAAAGTGAGGCTAACAGTTATCACAAAAACCTTATCTTGAATTTAAGCTTTTAAATCCTCATTTTTAGCAGATTTTAAGTTCAGTTTATCAATTAA
>BQNB010049640.1:0-23472 GCA_026074375.1 Tanacetum coccineum | reverse complement strand
TAACTTTGAGAGGAGTAGCAACCTTAGGTATAAGAGCCAAGAACGTATGATTAATCTCTTTAAGTAACTTTCCATTACTAAAGAAATCATGGATCGCGGTACAAATATCCTGACCAATCACATCCCATCCTTTTTAAAGAATGTCGATGTATATCCATCAGGCCCCGAGGCCTTTTCATCACCAATATTGAACATAGTTGTTTTAATTTCTGCATTAGTTACCGATCTGATCATATTCGTGTTAGCGCCATCCGAAACTTTCTTATTAAACAAGTCCGTTGTGTTCAACAAATCGCATTCCATACCTGAACCAATAAAAGCCTCACAATGTGAAATAAACACATCAGGAACACCCAAACCTGTTACTTCCACGTTCTTAGCAGTAGTGACAACATCAATGCGGCTTCTTTGATTTCTACTCTTGATAGACTTATGAAAGTAAGATGAATTCGAATCACCTCCCTCCAGCCACTCGATCTTTGCTTTTTGCCTCAAAAATCGATCTTCATCTATCTTCGCCTCATTAAACGCTTGAACGTATACTGCCTCCTCATCACATAGGGAACTGTTAGACGGGTCACGGTCTAAAGCTTTTTGTACCTCATCGAGTTCAAACCTGAGCCGATTCACCTTGTCGTGCAAGTTACCTTGATCATGCAAGTTACCTTGATCATGCATTAGTTTTCTAAGAGGTTTATTCAAAATCTTCATCTTTTGAGTGACCTGAAACATAGAATGACCAGCAACACTAATGTTCCAATGTGTATTAAGCACCTCCAAGAAACTACCTTTGTGAACTAGAAAGTTATAAAACTTAAATGGTCTTGGTTTAGTAAACGTCAAGGATGGGATTTTAAGCACATATATTTTAAACTTTCCAAGACCCATTTGACCATCCCATCGACATCATCATCTTCATTCAAGACTTTATCAGCTTCAAAATCTCCACCACCATGTGACTCAACAATTTGCTTGTGCCCGTTTTGAGGTACAGTTCCCTTCTGCTGCTGTGGTTTTAACGTCTTCAAGCCTTCAATACCAACCTACAAGCACAATAAAATTAACTAAGTTATTCACCTCATGAGGGATATAACTCAGGGCCTCAAAAGGTTGTCTTAATCTTCTATCGTTTTATAATTCCTGTTTTATCATTAATTTTTACTCTCCTAACACTTCAGCAGAGAGAAAGCAGAAAATGATATTGGCAAAGGTTTGGATATTTAGATATTATTCAAAAGACCATCAGTGATCTTAATTCTTCATCTTATTCATATATGCAACTTATGTTCTTTTAGCATATATATCTACTAGTTTCATAGCCCTCTCGAATGGGCGGGCTAACTTCAAGATAATACATGCCAAACTCTAAACGTGTGTAAAGCAACCGTGAAGTAGAGTTGAAAAGCTTAAAAAACATGCTGTTATTTTTGTACATATATCATGTAATCGAATGTATACAAAGCTTCCAGGTGAAAGGGTTATAGAGAACATCTTTTAATAAACTATAGTTCTAGAAACTTGCTTAAAAATTTTACAACAATAACCTTCTATGAAGGATTCCGCTCTCAAATTCAGACTCATGACATCCCTTGAAGAACTTTTGGATGCATTAACGCTGGTCTTGCTACCACCCATGAGATCTCTAAGATTTTCCATCTTGTTTTCTCGTATTGACCTACTTTTTCTTTGATCTGCGTCCTTCAACTTTTGCTTGAACCTTTGCTTCCACCAAGAAGGGTCTATATATTCTTGTTTTGCTTATGAAGGAGGAGATTCATGAGGTCCAAGATATATATTCCTATCCTTCTCAGCCTTCATAAGTGTAAAGAAACAGTTATCGTTAGATACAAAGAGGTGGCAAAGTGAATGGGTCAAACAGAGTGGGTAGCCTGTCAAGTTGGGTCAAATCACAAACACTGCTAATAGATCTATATTATTTATCTATAATTGAAGTGTGAAATATGAATCACATTTCTAGATGACATTTGGCCACTTACAAATTAACATAACCTACTCGAGTATATCCATTCATAAGTGAATGGATCGAAACTGCGACATCTAAGTCCAACAAACAAACAAATGCTTCAAAATGGTTTAGCACTTCACAAGTTATATATACTCACTTTATTTATATGATTCAGCTCTTCTATTTGTGGACCATCTATTGTTGTGCTTTGATTTAGATCTTCAGTTTCCAAGCTTGGGACCACAAAGCCATTGTCTAGTAAATAAATAATAAATTTAGCTTGACAACCATTGTCTAAGAGAAGAGAAATCAAAAAAGGTCAAACATAAAATAACCGATTGTGCAAATATGGGCACGATCAGGCTTCGATGAGATCGAAGAGTTCTTTGAGTGATTGTTGAGTTGCCAAGCCTTGAATAACCTGTGTCAACACAAATGAAAACACTACGTTAAGTGAAGCGCAGGGGGTGTCACCTTACGAATCACCTTTGGCGTGACAGTAAGTATTGTGCTATTTGGTAGTTTGGTAAAGAATGATAACGTAAATAATTGTGTGAGAAGCACTAAGCCATACTTGGAGCCCTAACGCATATATTTAAGGTGTAGAAATGAGACGGGGACAAGGCTTAGCACAAAGATCGGTGATCATGGGGGTGTCTCACGATTTAAGGGGTGATTCTTGGGGTTGTGTACCACGATCTCTATTTTGTCGGGAAGACCTTGGTGGAGATGGAGAACGTGGGTTTGACTGCCTGACATTTGCTCTAGTTTCGTCGAAGGCCCACCGCGAAGGGTGTAGGGCTTCGCGTGGTGGATTCCCATACTGGTAACCATCCCGAAGATGGTTTTACGCCACTCGAAACTATTCGAAGAAAGGTTATTGGTTGTAATTGGGAGAAGATCCTATTCGGGCTTCGAAGGGGAGGCCTTCGAACCGGAGAGGAGGGTACGTCATCAAGCCCCCATTCGAATGTAATGTATACATCTATGTATGTATTGTTTTCGACAATCAATATGCGAACTAAGTCATACGCCATACCGAAGACTTATACGTGCAATGTACATTGAATGCTACTTCCTCTTAATGGGGGAGTTAGTTGAGTAACGGATAAAGAAAGGTCCTTCTTTAGAAATGTGCGCGCTCTACTTTAAATTTTAAACGTCTTTATCGATCCCACCAGACACGTGTACGGGCCGATTTCTTCCCTTCGTTAGTATATAAGGATAGTTACTTCGTATCCAACTTTTACCTTTTCATTCGCTGCTAACTATAGATTATTGTTCTTAAGGTAACTGCTTCTTCTTCCTTCCTTCCATGGATTCCAAATTTACCTTCGCCTCTTAAACATGTACGCTAACGAGAGAAAAACTAAATCAATTTGTTATTGATTTTGACATTCCCCAGGATGTCAAGGTCATTCTTCCTAAGAAGTCACAGACCATATTAGATGCCCCTTTGGGTTACGTTGGTCTGTATACTCATCACTTTTCCCTTTCTAATTTAAGGCTTCCTATTCCTCCTTTCATTTGTAAAGTCTTGAATTTTTTTAAAGTACACATATCCCGTTTTAATCCTTTTGGTATGGTGAAATTGACCACTTTTGCCGTGATGTGTAAAGCTTATGTAGGTGAGCCTACTGTCGATCTCCTTCGGTCTGTTTTTTAAACCTTGGTCCTGCTGGTGACTGGTTGACTCTTTCTACAGGGGTAGTGCTTATGTCCCCAAGGTCCTTCTGAATCCCATAACCCATTTAGTGAATGGAAAGATAGTTTTCATCCTTTATTTGAAAGAAAACAAATCATCCCTTCTGACTATCCAGAGCTCCTTCTTAGTGCAAATAAGTTAGACAAAAAATCATTCAAGGATAAAGTTCCTTTGCATCCTGAGATGGATCCTTTGTATGACTAGATAACCACGTATCCTTGTATTGTTCGAACTTTTCTGAACCCCATTCTCTATCTCGCAGGTCTGAAGACTACTTGGGAACATAGTCCCAAGAGGCCTGTCATCTATCACTGGGGATAGGGTATATTTGTTTCTTTATGTATCTCATGGTTTCACTCATTTCTTTTTTCGTTTTATTAACATCGACTTTTTGTAGAAATGAACTTCAGGAGTTTTATGCTTGAAGGGGTTGATGGTGAGTTTAATTTTTTACCTGCGGAAGGTGTTAGTGAAGGTCGAAACTCTCCATCTGCAAAATCTATGAACAACGATTCTCCCGTGATTGGGGCTACTCCCCTATCTTCTGTTTACCCCTCAAATATTGTTGAGAATGTATTCTGATGATCCCTCCTATGGGGAGGATGAGCAAAATTTAGTTGGTCCATCTTTACCTCCTCACCCTGAGGTTAGCAAAAAAATCAAAATTCTTGGCAAGAGGAAGGTTGCTTCTGGTATCCCTTGGAAGGCCTTGCCTTTGAAGGTTTAAAAAGTGCCTGCCCGAGCTAGTAAGGTTGTTGGTGAGGCTTCTACTCCTCTGGATGTTGACAACGATTATGATATCCATGGTATGCTCTGGTCTTCTTCAAAATGGACATTTATGTGATTTTTTGACAATGTCATCATTTCTTCTTTGCTTTTGAATACATAATTTCCTTCAGCTAAGGAGTTAAGGGATGCGACAGATTGCCACTGGGTTGTTGCACATGTTAATCCTCCATCTTGAAAGCAACATCTTAGGGAGATAAGCATAGAGCAACTTTGTGATATTCATGATATGGCCTATACGCGGCAGGCTATTCTTGACAATGTGCTGAATAGTAGGACTCGAGAACTTATTTCTGCACTTTATAAGGCTAAAACTTCGTATGATGCTATTTGAGCACGAGAGCTTGACAAGGATAGGGCTTATGCTGAATTAGAAAGGAAGTGTAATGAGGCTCTTCAAGATTTGAATAAGAATCTTCTTGTCTCTGATATGCGTGCTGAGATCAAAGCTTTGTAGGGACAAGTAGATGGTCATCATAGTGAGTATGGCAGGCTTATACTTGAGGAGAAAAAATAGGTTAATTATGAACATACTTTGTCTTCTCTTCAGGCTAAAATCGAAGATATTAAGTCTGAAAGGGAGAGGCCCAAGTCTTCTGAAATTCAATTGTTGCATAAGATAGACAGCTTGAAGCAGGATAAAGCCGCTGTTGTTTCCAAAGTCATCTCAGACGCAGCTATGAAGCTTGTTCGCAGCGATGATCTTGGTGTGCTTATAGCGAAGCTTGTTAGGTCCTCAATTATTTATGGTTGATGTCAAGCTTTCGAAGAAGTGGCTGTTATGAAAGAGCCTTTTGTTTTAGAGAAAATGTCAGGCTATCGGCCTTCGTCAAAAGAAGAGTATGATCAAGCTATCACCCATTCGAATGTTTTACATTTTCTTAATAACGTGAATTTAGGTGATTGTTTTTCGAAGGGCTCATGCGTGGCCCTTCGTCACCCATTAGAACGTTTTATAAGGAACATAAGGCTCATGTGTGGCCTTTTACCAAAAATGCGAAGTGTTTAAGCAAATCCATTTCATTGATAGTGTAGAAAGATTTACATCATTTTAAGTATGAACACTTAGTTTGCTACACTGTAATGAGGATTTCTTGCTAACAAGTGAATATGTTTAAGAACTTTAAGATAAACAAAACATAGTGATTCTTAGACATAGAACTTACGTAAGTTTGTTTCGTTCCATGTTCGGTCAACTGCTTCACCAGATAACGTTTCTAATTTGTAAGCTCTGTCTCCGTAAGCTTTCCTTATCACGTAAGGTCCTTCCCATGTTGGTCCCATTTTTCCTTGATATTCTGCCTTGCTGGCATTATTTAGTTGAAGCACATATGTGCCTGGTTTGAATGTGGATGGCTTAACATTCTTGTTATAGTAGCCTTCCAACTTCTGTTTGTAATAGGCTTCTTTTATCGAGGCCATTTCTCTCCTTTCTTCAAGGGTGTCCAGGTCTTCTTATCGCCTCTTTTAGTTCTCTTTGGGATCAAAGTCTTGAACTCGCTTTGTTTCCACATTTATTTCTATGGGGATGACGGCTTCCGAGCCATAGACCAGGCTAAAGGGAGTTTCTTTATTACTAGACTTAGGCGTTGTTTGGTGTGCCCATAGAACTTGCGGTAACTCGTCGATCCAAGCTTGGTGTGCTTTTCTTAATCTTTGCTCCATTCCTTTGATAATTTCTTTGTTTGTTACTTCTACCTGTCTATTTGCCTTGGGGTGATAGATAGACATAGATGCTTGGAGCATTCCTAGTTTCTTACAAAATACTGGGAACGTGCCTTCGACAAATTGTTTCCCATTGATTGAGATTATTACTTGAGGCCTTCCAAATCTGCACGCTATGTGTTCCCATACGAACTTTTCCATGTGTTTTCTAGTTGTTGATATTAGCAGCTTTGCTTTGACCCATTTTGTGAAGTAATCTATGGCTACCACTAAAAACCTTGCACCTCTAGGTGTGGTTGGCAGAGGGCCCACTGTATGATTCCCCAGGTGTGAGGCCAGACTGACTAATGGATGTCATCTCCTGTTTTGGTTTTTTAGGTACCGAAGAATAGATTTAAGAGGCTTCACATTTCTGAATTAATTCCTTTGCGTCTTTATGCATGGATGGCCAGTAATATCCCAACCTTGTTATCTTTGATACTACTGACCTCGGACCCGAGTGCATTTTGCACGACCCTTTGTGTACCTCTTTTATGATGTTCTTGGCTTGCATTGGTCCTACACACCTCAACCATGGTGATAAGTATGATCTTCAATACAGCTTTTCTTCCATCATCTTGTATAATGGAGCTTTGATGCGTAACTTTCTTGCCTTTTGTGGGTCGTCAGGTTGGGTTCCCGATCTTAGGTATTCTCGGATATGTGTCATATAGATGTCTCCTTCTTCTTGGACTATGTCCGCAACTCCCTTTTCCGCTATGGACTTGTTTTGTATGACTTCGACTAGAACTTCTTTCGCTAGTTTAGAAAAGGTCATTGATGCTAGTTTGATGAGGGCGTCCGCCTTCTTGTTTTGTTCTCTTTTAATGTGTTCGATTGAGTAATTGTGAAAACTTGACAGTAGATCCATCGTTTTTTCTATGTACTGTTTGATGGTTGGTTGTCTGGCTTCAAAAATCCCTTTGACTTGATTTGCTACTAGCTGAGAATCTACGAAAATGGTTAGTTCTCGTATTTCCATCTCTTTGGCTATGCGTAACCCTGCCAGGAGTGCTTCATATTCTGCCTTGTTGTTGGTGGTATCGAATTCAAACCTTAATGCGTATGTATATTCCTTTCCTTCTGGGCTCTCCACCATCAGACCTGCTCTTGAGCCATCAGAGCTTGAGGATCCATCAGTAAATAGTTTCCATACGTTTTCAGCTTCCGATTCTTTTCTTTTGACTTCTTCGTTCTTTGCTTCCCTGTTTTCTGGAGGTGGTGTTTCTGCCAAGAAATTAGCTAATATTTTCCCTTTAATCGAGTTCCTACCTTTAAATTTGATTTCATGCTCTCCCAATTCAATAGCCCATTTAGCTATGCGTCCTGATTTTTCTGGTTTTACCCGAATTTGTTTTATGGGTTTGTCACTGAGGACTTGTATCGGGTGAGCTTGGAAATACCTTTAGAGCTTCACTGCAATGTACACGAGGACGAGTATCAGTTTTTCTAATTCTGGATACTTCAACTCAGCTCTGTGTAATGTTCGGCTTACGAAGTGTACAAGGATTTGTTTCTTTCCCCTTTTTTCCATTAGTATTGTGCTCACGATTTCTTTTGAGGTTGCGAGGTACATTGTTAGAGTTTCTCCCTTTGTTGGTATGACCATTGTTGGTAACGACTCTAGGCATTCTTTCATTCTTCAAAAGGATTTGTCTGCTTCTTTCGTCCATTGAACCATCTTTCCACTCGTACAGCTTCTCAGAGTTTTCATGAAAGGGAGTGTCCTTTCTGTGCTCTTTGAGAGGAACCTACTCAGGGCCGCTATCTTTTTGTTGAGATTTTGCATCTCGCTGACTGTTGTGGGAGGTCGTAAGGTTGATACAGCTTTTACCTTAAAGGGGTCTGCTCTTATGCCTTGCTTCATAATGAGATGGCCCGAGTATACTCCCTCTTCTACTCCGAAGGGGCATTTTTTCGGATTAAGCTTCAGGTTGATTGCCCGAAGCCTTTCAAGGGTTTCGGTGATGTCGGCCATCATTTCTTCTTCGGAGTCGCTCATTATTACCATATCGTCGGCGTTAACCTCCATATTTCTTCCCATCTGGTGACCGAAAACTTTGTCTATGAGCCTTTGATAGGTAGCCTCTACATTTTTCAGGCCGAATGGTAGTCTTTTGTAGCAGAAAACCCCCTCTCTTGTAAAAAATGTTGTTTTTTCTTTGTCTTCCTCAGCTATGGGGATCTGGTGATACCCTTTGTAAGCATCCAGAAAGCATTTCAGGCAATACTTATAGAGGTCTTCTGCCTTTTGTTCAACTGCGGGTAATGGGTGAGGCTCTCTTATGCATGCTTTGTTTATGTTTGTGAAGTCTACACGCAGCTTCCATTTCCCGTTGTCTTTTTTCATGACCATGGGATTTGATACCCATGTCTGGTACTTAACTTCTCGTAAAATCCCCGCTTCTGTCAATTCTTCTACCTGGCTGGGGATCACTTCATTCCTTTCTGGGGCTAGACTTCTCTTCTTTTGCTTTATTGGTTCTGCATGGTTAAACACGTTTATCCAATGTTCGGTATTGAAAGTTTCCCCTCCAATCATTAATACTATTGGTACCCCTGTTATGTGGGCCGAGGTCCATGCGAAGACGTCTATGTATTTATTTAAGAGATCGTGTAGCCTTATCTTTATTCTTGTTGGTAATTGTCTTCCTATCGTAATCTTCTGTTCCGGGTACTTGTCGTTTATAACCACCCTTTCTTCTGTATCTATGAAACTGAGGACGATTTATTCATTGCCTTGGTATTTATTAGTTGAGCCACCCTCTTCTTCTTTTGGTTTCTGTGAGTTGTACTCCGAGAAGATGGTACCAATACCTCTGGGCGTGTGAAATTTTATGGCTCCATGGACTGTGGACATTACGATCCCCATTTGTTGCATAGCGGTTCTTCCAAGCAATAAATTATGTGGCGAATCTGATTTTACGATTCCGAATGTGAGTGTTTTCGTTACCGCGATAGGGCCCTCCCTAATCGTAATCTCCAAGGGTATTTCTCCTAATGGCCACGACTGTTCTCCTGAGAAGCCGACAAGAGGAGTGTTTGAGTCCACTCGAAGGGATCTGATTGACGGTTTTAGTTTCAAGAAGCAATGTTCGTATATTTCTTCACACGAACTTCCCCCATCTAGGTATACTTTGTTTACTTGCCTTCCTGATATGTACGCCTTGATTATGACAGGATCCGCTGAGCCGACATTCGGAAGGGATGGGAAGGTGATTTCCCCTATCTCGCCGCGATTCGCAGGCCTCTTTTTCATGTTACGGTTTTTTTTCTTATCATAAGAACAGAGACTTTGTCGAGTATTGGCTTCTTTTCTTATTTTTTCCTTTCTTCTGAGCGAGTACCAGTAGCCTTTTCTTTTTTCACCCCTTTCACTAGGTGAGAAAGCTGTCCTGATTTAACTGCTTCTTCTATTTGGTGTCTTAACTCCCGACATTGGTTTGTTTCATGTCTATAGTCTTCATGGAAATGGCAGTATCTGGTCTTGTCCTTAGACCAGTTGGCTCTAGGCAACCGTGGAGGTTGTTCGAAAGTCTTGGCTACTTTTTCTGTAGTGAGGATCTCTCTAGGACTTTTGACCAGATTTGAGAGTAGTTTATGATTTTGTCCCTTGTAAGGGGAGAATCGTCCTCTATCCTTTTGCCTAATGTTATTACCCCAAGAGAATTTCTTTGATATTTCAGAATCGTCCCTTTGATTGTTCAAAACACTGTTAGTGGCCACCTCTCTTGCCTCCACCCATGTATAAGTTTTCTCCATCAGACCTTTGTAAGTGGATGGAAGGTCCGTGGAGAGATGCTCGAACAAACTTCTTGTTCTCAAGCCATGAACAAAGCCTGAGATTCGTTGTTCTTCATGTAAACCTAAGATTTACAAGGTATCATACGTATATCTGGTGATGAAGGCTCGAGTTCTTCCGCCTTCTCTTTGTTTAATGTTGTGAATCGCCAGGTTGTCATTGTGAATTTCTTTTACTGCTGAAGTGTGATCGAACTTGGCTTTTAGATCTCGTACTTAAGGAATGCTGCGTGTTTTCTGACTATTCCACCATAGGCGGGTAGAATCTTTAAGGGTGTACGTGAACATGTGGCAAGCTACGGGCATCAACCATTTCTGCATGCGGATAGCCCCTTCAAAAAGGTAGCAAGCATTACCGGGATCCCCCTTTTCCATCGTAAGAACCATAAGGGAAGGCATTTTTAGCCCGACGAAGAGATAACCTCGATCCAAGTGAACAAAAGGGTAAATTGAACCCAGCGAAAAGTCTGCGAAGAGTCCTAGTCAGGGTGTATTGGGTATGGCAGCATATATGGTGGTGCGGACATAAGGTTGTTGCAAGAAAAAGGGGTAGCTACTTGAAGAGTAACAGTGGGATGCATAGGTCCATTATATAATGGTACGCTATTATTGGTAAAAGCCTGCGGTATATACCCTCCTTGATAAGTGAAGGCGCCCCCAGCAGGGGGATTGCCCATCTGGGTCTGGAAAAGGATATTCGGAGCTTGTCCAGGGACAAGGTTCATAGGTGGTTGAGAGTAGGGGTTAATAGGGGTAGGCACAAGTCCAGTAGGAATATGCATACTACTAGGTATGAAAGGTTGAGCATGGTGTGAGAGAAGCATACCGTTAGGGGGAAGGTTTCCCCCTATGTTAGTCGAAGGCTGATGACCTCTTTGAACGGAGGTTAACGATGATCGTAGGGGTTGACTATTTTTGTTTCTTCCCAAGTGAGCCGCCAAAGATGGGGGAAGATTCGCCCCCTATTTTCACCTTCCCTTGCTTCGATCTCCGAAGGCCTAATACCTTCGGCATTCCTTGCCCTCCTGTTTCCTTCCCTGTTTAATACTTTTCTAAAAAGTTTAATTTACGTACGGTTCAAGACGAATAATTGCTTTAAGCATAGCTCGTAATTAATTAAAACGACGATTTCAATAAAATGTCTTGATGGAAATGAAGTAACTTGTTTAAAATTTATAAATTGATTATGAGATTAGAAATAGTAGTGACCTTAAATACGGGGGTTTACATTCCCTTAGGAGAGATTCAAGGATTTCATAATTTTCTTCCACAAAGGCAGGACTAATTGTAGGGTTAGGATTAGTCAAAGTGGAAGCATGATATGCAAATGGCATGTTTTTTGGAGTGGTGGCGGCAAACACGGTAGTAGTTACATGCGGTCTTTCGCTAGTGGTGTTGTTTGGTATCTGAGGTGGTGTTGAGAAACCCAGTGGTGGTGTCATTTCTCTTACATTTGTCATGCCAAAAAAGTAGGTAGGATAGTTTTGAGGTTATTTAACTTGGTTAGTACGGGACTAATTGTTGCGGTCCCACAAATGGCGCCACTGATTGTGCAAATATGGGCACAATCAGGCTTCGATAAGATTGAAGGGTTCTTTGGGTGATTGCTGAGTTGCCAAGCCTTGAATAACCCGTGTCAACACAAATGAAAACACTACGTTAAGTGAAGCGCAGGGGGTGTCCCTACGAATCACCTCCGGTGTGAGAGTAAGTATGTGCTTTGTATTTGGTAAAGTATAATAGCGTAAGTAAGCGTGTGTAAAAGTTTGAGCCATACATGGAGCCCATACCATCTATTTATAGGCGTAAAAATGAGATGGGACAAGGCTTAGCACATAGACCGGTGATCGTGGGGGTGTCCCGTGATTTAAAGGTGCAATTCTGGGAGTTGTGTACCACGATCTCTATTTTGGCGAGAAGACTGCATAGAGATAGGAGAACTGTTGGAGTTGACAATCTGACACTTCTGCTTAGTTGTCATCGAAGGCCACCGCTGAAGAGGTTGATAGGTTCACATGGCGGATTCCCATACTGGTAACCATCCTGAAGGTGGTTTTACGCCACTAAAAACTATTTGAAGATTATTGGTTGTAATTGGGAGAAGATCCCATTCGGGCTTCAAAGGGGAGGCCTTCAAACCCAGAGACGAGGGTACATCATCAGGCCTTATCATGAATATCACAAAGCTGCTCTATGATTATTTCCTTAAGATGTTGTTTCCAAGATGGAGGAGTAACATGTGCAACAACCCAATGGCAGTCTGTCGCATCCCTTAACTCCTTAACTGAAGGAAATTTTGTAAACAAAAGCGAAGAAAAAATGATGACATTGTCAAAAAAATCACATAAAGGTCCATTTTGAAGAAGACCGGAGCATACCATGGATATTAGAATCGCTATCAAAATCCAGAGGAGTAAAAGCCTCACCAGCAACCTTACTAGCTCGAGTAGGCACTTTTTGAACCTTCGGAGGCAAGGTCTTCCCAGGGACACCGGAAGCAACCTTCCTCTTGCGAAGAATTTTGAGTTTTTTGTTAGCCTCAGGGTGAGGAGGTAAAGATGCACCAACTAAAGTTTGCTCACCCTCCCCATAGGAGGGATCATCAGAATCATCAACATTCTCAACAATATTTGAGGGGTAAACAGAAGATATGGGAGTAGCATCAATCATGGGAGCATCGTTGTTCACAGATTTCGCAGATGGGGAGTTTCGACCTTCACTAACACCTTCCGCAGGTAAAAACGTAAACTCACCATCAACCCCTTCAAGCATAAAACTCCTGAAGACAATTTCTATAAAAAAACCTATGTTAATAAAATGAAAAAAAATAAGTGAAACCACAAGATACATAAAGAAACAAATATACCCTGTCCCCGGTGATAGATGACAGGCCTCTTAAGACTATGTTTCCAAGTAGTCTTCAGACCTGCGAGATAGAGAATGGGGTTCGAAAAAGTTCAAACAATACAAGGATACGTGGCTATCTGGTCATATAAAGGATCCATTCAGGATGCAAAGGAACTTTATCCTTGAAGGATTTTTTGTCTAACTTATTTTCGCCAAGAAGGAGCTTTGGATTGTCAGAAGGGATAATTTTGTTCTCAATAAAGAAGAAACTATCTTTCCAGTTCCCTAAATGGGTTATGGGTTTAAGAAGGGCCTTGGGGACATCAGCACTCCCCCTATTAGAAAGAGTCAACCAGTCACCAGCAGGACCAAGGTTTAAAAAAGACCGAAGGAGATCGACAGTAGGCTCACCTCCATAAGCTTTGCACATCATGGCAAAAGTGGTCAATTTCACCATACCAAAAGGATTAAAACGGGATATGTGTACTTTGAAATAATTCAAGACTTTACATATGAAAGGAGGAATAGGAAGCCTTAAATTGGAAAGGGAAAAGTGATGAGTATACAGACCAACGTAACCCAAAGGGGCATCTAATATGGTCTGCGACTTCTTGGTAACAATGACCTTGACATCCTGGGGAATGTCAAAGTCAATAACAAATTGATTCAGTTTTTCTCTTGTTAGCGTACATGTTTGAGAAGCGAAAGTAAATTTAGAATCCATGGAAGGAAGGAAGAAGAAGCAGTTACCTTAAGGAGAACAATCTATAGTTGGCAGTGAATGAAAAGGTAAAAGTTGAATACGAGGTAACTATCCTTATCTACTAATGAAGGGAAGAAATTGGCCCGTACACGTGTCTGGTGGGATCAATAAAGACGTTTGAAATTTAAAGAAGAGCGCGTACATTTCTCAAGAAGGACCTTTCTTTATTTGTTACTCAACTAACTCCCCTATTAAGAGGAAGTAGCGTTCAATGTACATTACACGTATAAGTCTTCAGCATGGCTTATGACTTAGTTCGCATATTGATAGTCGAAAGCAATGCACTCATAGATGCATATATTACATTCGACTGGGGGCTTGATGACGTACCCTTCTCTCCGGTTCGAAGGCCTCCCCTTTGAAGCCCGAATGGGATCTTCTCCTAATTACAACCAATAACCTTCGAATAGTTTCGAGTGGCGTAAAATCGTCTTCGAGATGGTTACCAGTATAGGAATCCGCCACGCAAAGCCCTACACCCTTCACGGCGGGCCTTCGATGAAACTAGAGCAAAGGTCAGACAGTCAAACCCACGTTCTCCATCTCCATCAAGGTCTTCCCGCCAAATTAGAGATCGTGGTACATAAACCCAAGAATCACCCTTTAAATTGTGGGACACCCCCACGATCACCGGTCTTTGTGCTAAGCCTCGTCCCATCTCATTTCTACACTTATAAATAGATGGTAAGGGCTCCAGGTATGGCTAGAACTCTTCACACACTTACTTACGTTATCATACTTTACCAAATACAAAGCACATACTTACTCTCACGTTGGAGGTGATTCGCAGGGACACCTTATGCGCTTCACTTAATGTAGTGTTTTCATTTGTGTTGACACAGGTTATTCAAGGGTTGGCAACTCAACAATCACTCAAAGAACTCTTCGATCTCATCGAAGCCTCATCGTACCAATATTTGCACAATCAGTGGCGCCATCCGTGGGACTGCAACAATTAGTCCCGTTCAAACCAAGCCTAGTAACTGTCAAAATAACTCACTTCTTTTCTGGCATGACAAGCGGGAGAGAAATTACACCATCACCGGGTTTCTCGGCAATACCCATAACTACCACCATGTTTGCCGCCACCACTCCTGAAAACACGCCCATGGCTTATCGTGCTTCCACCTCAGCTAATCCAAATCCCGTGATTAGCCCGGTTTTCGTCGAAGCCAATTATGAAGCCACTTCTCTACGTCTTTATCCTTTTGTTAGTCTTTAATCTTCTTGCAGCAGTCTTAAGCACTTTCAGTAGTTTATGTTATCTCTAAATCAACAGTTAGTTCTTAGTTGGGTAGTGTTTACTAGAGTGGCTTACTTAGTAAGTTTTTTGTTTACTAAGGTTCTGAGTTATTTAGTTCAGTGTTCAGTGTGTTAGTGTTAACGTTTACGTTGTTTTAAGAAGTATTAGCATTAAGTGTTTGATTTAGACTAGGTTTCTTAGTAGTTAGTAGAAATTCACTGGTTGTTTTTATTTGTATTTATAAGATAGTGTAGTTAGTGTAGTTAGAAGGCAGTAGTTGTAGTTTAGTAGTAGTTGTATCAGATGAATAGAAGTAGTAGTTGTTATGTTAACTTTTAGTATTGCTATTTATGTTGTTTTAGTTTAGCTTGTTTTAGTTGTTTAGTTGAGTTGGAAGAATGTTGTGTAGGTATAAGTTTTTTGTGTTAGTTGCCAGAGTGTTTGGTTTTAGAGAGTATTAGTGTAGGAGTATTGTGTGATGACAGTATAGTATCTAGTTGTGTAGTGTACATTTGTGATATTGTGGTATTGTGTGTGCTTTTAGTTGTACCATGTTTACAGTCAGTACTTTTATGTGTTCCTGTTAATTAAGTTTGTTGTAATATGAGTGTACTCCGCGTGTTTTACTTGTTATAGGTTTGAGTTTTTTTTAGAGATGAGTATAGATTGTGTTATAATTTGTAATGTGTTTATAGTTTAGTTTAGACGGAGTGGTTGCTTAGTCAGTAGTAGTGAGATGAGGAGTGTAGGTTTAAGTGAGACGCTAGCAGTACTAACTTACTTCTTGCAGTAAGTAATATAATAGTTAGTTACTGGTAGTTGTATCTTAAGCTGTACAAAGTCTTTGGCTTAGCAGGAGTAGGGAGAAAGTAGTGAGAGACAGTAGAGAGCTGTTCTAAGTGTTAATGGTTTAATTCCTAACAATCCTCCCCTAAACTTGTGATTTACCTTTAAATCATTAAGTTTTTTTGAATTAAACCTTGAGAGGGTTCTTTCAAACACATTATCTTCTTGGTCTTTCAACCTGCATGAATATCTTCCTAAGAAGTTCTCTGGACATCTTATTATTTTGTTCCACCAAAAGCTTTACAACTAACATTTGTGTAAGAACACCTCTTGACAAAGGATATTCCCTTTCAACCAGCATGTAGATATCCACTCCATCCTTTGTAGATACATGATGCACTCCACATGTATCATACAGTCTCCATGTTATATCATGAATATATTTTTGAGGACTTCATTAACTCTATCATCAAACATCAGATTAAAAATCCGTATCTTCAACGATACCCAGAATCTCTATTTCTTTATCTTCATCGGTGGTCTGTTTGAGTTATACCTTTCTTGAACCAGTCTCCATAATTTGACTAATTATCCCTGTCATAAGTCTTTAGCATTATCTTCAAAAAACGTGATATCCCTGATGATTACCATCCCACAGATGGATGTTCTAGTGCATTTTAACTATCTCAGTGTAAACCTCCCAGAGTCAATGATTAGATATTTGTTTGTAGGGTTCTTAAATATTCTTTTTTTTCTGGAACTATGTCATCAATGGATTGTAGTCTTCTTGTGATGCTATCTGGCTTTTGCTTTTTAGAACTTTGTTGACTAAGTTCTTCTTCTGCAACTCTTTTAGTACCTCCAGCTTCTGCAGATTCAGTAACTGCTGCTTGTGAACTATCTGCTACTAACTCTGGAACTCCTCTTCTAATTTCAGTCTCTATGGGTACAAAAGTGTTTGCTCTCCTCATTGTAGTTTCAAATAAGTCCTTGATCTCATCAAAGGAAAGTCTCTTTAATCGCTGTAGTTTATAATTTCCCATATGCTTGTTATAATTGGACATATAAGTCCTTTGTTGAGCTTGAGTCATGGGCTTGTTCCTTTTTGCTTCAGCTTTTTGAGCAGCAAAATATCTTTTTCTATGATTGATAAGATCTACAAGCATCTTTGCTTGATCATCTTCAATGTACTTTTCTCTTTCCTCTATCTGTAGTCTCTGAACTAACTCTTTAAAAGCTTCAACTCTTGCTCTAATGTCTTCCCATTCTTCCTCAGTAAAAGATCTAGCTGCTTCATGTACTTTGGCAATCCTTTGCCTCTCTTCTTCATCAAACTCCTCTTGTAGTCTCATAGTTGTTTCTAGACTAAGTCTTTCTTGTTCTTGTTGCCTTTTTGTCTTGGTTATAGCCGATTCAGACTCTTCCATTATACCTTTACCTTTATCTTTTGTCTTTGCTGCACTCCTTCTGATGTACACTAAATTTTCAGCAGCAATATCATCAACAGAATCACCAGCAGTTTTAACTTCAGGGCTGGCAGTACTAATTTCTTCACCAGCAGTAGTAACTGCTACATTAGAAGTGGTAAAATCTATACTAGTAGTAGAAACACCCATCTGTACCAAAGTAATCCCCTCATCTTCATCAATTATAGAACGGTTACTCTAACTAGTAACAGGAATCATAAGATCCTTGAGGCTAAACTATCTAGGCGTTTACAAGAATCATACGCCTAGAAAACACACACCTTTAGTCGAATACATTTTCTGTGCACACTAAACTACATGCCTGAAACCTCCTTTTATAACGTAAGACTTATAAAGGAAGATAAACATTAGACAAATAAATCTTTTAAATATTTAGGAATATCTTCTGTTATCTTTATCTTCTTAAGGAGATCTTCCAGAATCTTCATCTTTTGTAGAATTCCATCTACCCGACTTAGACCCTTGTGTTTCATTCTTTTATTTATTTTGTCTCATCAAATCAAGAATCCCAACAATCTTCCCCTATTTGATGATGACAAAACAAACAAAGTCGTGTATGAACTTCATCATAAAGCCAAAGCTTCCCCTGAAGTTGAGATGTAATCATCTCCCTGAATGAAACAAAATCTTCTTAATTCAGACTTCCTTTGTAACATGCCACACCAAGGATCTATAAGTTGCAACCTGTTAATATTTCTTCCCCTTTTTGTCATAATCCAATAGGGGACTTATGAATGTAAGCAACTTTGATTTCAACCACTTCAAACCAATATCACACTACTAACCCAAACTTTCTAATGACTTGAATTACCCTCCATGACGCATAATAAGAATAATGAATCCAAGCAGTAGAAATCTAAACTAGCAATAGTAATAATGACTAGCAGTAGTAAAAACCTTCACCTCGATGATGCATGTAAATGGTTAAACATTTTAACAATAAGCTTCCCCTGAAACCCATATGTTAACCATTTCTTGAATCTTCAATTATGTAAGCTCTATGTAATGATCACTGATGAAGAAAAACTAAGTATAACGAACTTGATGCTGAAGTAGAATAACCCAAACTTGTGTCTTATATTTTATACTATCCACGTGATGTCAAACTTATAAATAAATCTGTGAAATATAAGTAGATCACGATCTCTTGACAAAAATCCTCATCTTCTATGAGACACATACCAAGTGATAGCAAATGT
Organism: Tanacetum coccineum; assembly: GCA_026074375.1. Classification (NCBI taxonomy): domain Eukaryota; kingdom Viridiplantae; phylum Streptophyta; class Magnoliopsida; order Asterales; family Asteraceae; genus Tanacetum; species Tanacetum coccineum. Next base: position 5,185 of record BQNB010049640.1, on the reverse strand, counting down.
GCGCATTGAGCACCATAAGTTTGTATATCACACACCTTTGCTAGATTTGACAATTCTTCGTCATATCGTAGCTAAGCATGAACAAGTTATCTCTTGCTAAAAGATATGATAAAACACGTACCCAAGTAATTCCACTTCACCGTCAAATAAGTGATAAATAACCATCTTCGTAATCAATTAATCCAATAATACGAGCCTTTAAACGTTTAAGAACATTTAAACCAAAACCAAAAATCCAAACAGTGAAAACCAAAAACAAACTTGATTTTTACTGTTCTATCCGAAATCCTTCTATGTGTGTTATCCGATATCTGTCAACGCTAGCAGTTGAAACTTCTATCCCGAGCAGTATTAACTTTTTACTACTGTTCCCTTTAAACACAAATCCAACAGTAGTAACTAACAAATAACCGTATTAATAATCATAAACATTTGCTTCCTGTTATCATAACCCATTCAAATTTGGATCCAGAAACCATAAACTAAACGAATTTAACTCATTCACAGCCCATGTCACATTTCCAGATACCATAATCCTAAAGCAAACTTTTATACAGAGTATTTGTGATATAATATGCCAGCAAACCCTACATTGACTCATATCCATCTCTTAACCTGCTTGTAAACCAATCAAATCATGCTTGCAATCCTTCCTTAGAGACGAACAAACATTAAACAAAATCCTGCTTCTATTTCTCTTAAACCACAAGCATAAGGAAACAAATACACTTTCCTTATTAACGTGGCAGAATTAACATGTATCGAGCAGTAGTAACATCAAACGAAGTTGTTTTAACATGTGTATACTAGCAGCCTTATCATTGGACACGATCACACCTTTTAGGGTTTATTTCCAAATAAATTTAAACCCTAATTAACATAGCCTTCTAGCAACATTAAGTGATAACGAACCTGTTGGCAGCATGAACTAGTACACGAACATATGTTTGATCCAAGCAGTTGCAAATGATTCAAGCAGTATTAACATCCCATCACAGCAGTACTAACTATTTAAAGGCAGCAGTACTAAATATTGCTCGAATAGTATTAAAAATAAAGGAGCATTACTAACTTTTTAATAAGCAGTACTAAGTGATTACCACTGTTAAGGTTACTCCTTCCTCCCGTGTTTTAGCAACGCTTTATCTGTTACAAAGTTGCCACTAATCCGTCACTAAACTGCATTCTCCTTCCTCCCATAGCTTTTAGCGACACTTTATCTGTCACTAATGTGTCACTAATTTGCATTCTCCTTCCTCCCATTCATTTTGTGACACTTTTTAGTGTCACTAATCTTGGCAGTACAAACGAATGTATTAGCAGTACAAAGTATATGTTGGCAGTATTAATGTTTAAAATCACAAACCAACAGCACTAAGTGAACGACGACAGTATTAACATATTTGAGAAGGAATGATGCAAGAACTCGCAGCCTGCTTTGACCTTTTATTAACCTTCAGTTCGACATCATCCTATAGTGAGATATTAATCTAGCCTCACTTGCACTAGCAGTTAAAGAATAAGCATCAACAGCATCATTAGATCTCATATTCATATTACACAACACCAGGTATGAATTGGAATTCATATTTCTTAACAATATACTTCATTGGTGATTGCAGCACAGAATTTATCTCTTCCATCTCTCTTAATCCAGCGACAGAACATAATTACAAACTCTTATTTCTGTTTTTGAACTCGCTATATCTCTCATTTCTTTTTCTTTACAAGTCTCTCTGTCTGTTTTTGTTTTCTCTCAATTCTTTTAAGCTCACTTTTTCTCTCATTCTATTTTTTCTTTCTCTTAATGCTCACAGTATTAATTATAACAGCAGTAGTAATGATACTTACCAATAGTAAGTTAGGCCAACAGCACTAACTTGAAATTTCATCATTAGCTGTTGTTCCATTTCATGTCAAGCATAATCCACTGCATCTTCACACAATTAACCTCCCCTTAATCAATACTTCAGAGGTTAAGCATTCCAATACTTGCAATCAGATATTGAAATTTGCCAACATCAAATGCTTTTATGAGCAAGTCTGCAACATTCAGATCTGTGTGAATCTTGATCATCTGAATAAGCTTCTTCTTATAGTAATCTCTGATAAAGTGATGTCAAATCTCAATGTGCTTAGTCTTTGAGTGAAATACTAGATTCTTAACTATGCAGATGGTGCTTTCATTGTCAATGAAGATCTTGGTATTCATGAAATTGTATTCATAATCCAGCATTTGATTTTGAATCCAGAGTAATTGTCCACAGCAACTAGCAGCAGCTACATACTCTGCTTCAGTAGTAGAGGTGGCAACTATAGTTTGCTTCTTGCATTGCCATGAAATCAATCTGCTTCCAAGAAATTGACAACCTCCTATTGTGGATTTCCTATCTAAACTTGCACCAGCATAGTCACTGTCAGTATAAGCTTCCAAATCAAATGGAGAGTCCTTAGGATACCAAAGGCCCAATTTAGGTTGACCTTTCAAGTATCTAAAGATTCTTTTCACAGCATGAAGATGTGAAACTTTAGGTGTAACTTGGAATCTTGCACAAGAATAAACAGCAAACATAATATCAGGTCTAGAAGCTGTTAGATACATCAAGGATCCAATCATTGATTTATATAAGTAAACATCAACATCTTCAGCTTCTGCATCCTTGAGCAATGGCTTTGAAGTCTCCATAGGTGTACTTGCTGTCCTCATAGTTAAAAAACCAAACTTCTTCAAGATTTCATCTACATACTTGTCTTGACTGATGAAAATCCCATCATCTTTCTGAGTCACTTGCAATCCTAAGAAGAAAGTGAGCTCTCCCATAGAACTCATCTGGAACTTCTTATGCATCATCTTCTCAAACTCAGTACACATCTCCTTCCTTGTAGACCCAAAAATGATATCATCAACATATACTTGAACTAGTAGAATATCACCTTTGACTCTTTTTATGAACAAAGTCATATCTATCTGGCCTCTCTGAAATCCATTGTCCAATAAATAGGTAGATAAAGTCTCATACCAAGCTCTAGGAGCCTGACGTAGACCATATAATGCCTTTTCTACCTTATAAACTTTGTCAGGGAACTCTGGATCTTTAAACCCTAGAGGTTGACAAACATAAACTTCTTCTTCAATCTTGCCATACAGAAATGCACTCTTTACATCCATTTGGTACACAACAAAGTCTTTGAATGAGGCATAGGCTAAGAACAACCTAATTGCTTCAATCCTAGCAACTGAAGCAAAAACCTCATCATAATCTATTCCTTCTTCTTGAGTGTAAACTTGTGCAACCAGCCTTGCCTTGTTTCTAATCACAATTCCTCTCATCTTTCTTGTTCTTGTATACCCATTTTGTTCCAATGGCCCTCTTGCCATATGGTAAATCAACCAAAGTCTAAACTTGTTGTAATTTGAATTGCAGAAGCTCTTCTTGCATAGCTTCTATCCAGCTTGGGTCTTTAATGCTTGGATTACCTTCTTAGGTTCTTCTTGAGATAGGAAACAAGCAAACAGACAAGTATGAAGGTCTTTATGAGTTTTCCTTTCATAAACCTTACTAATAAACCCTTGTTCATTTGTCATTCTTCTTATCTGAACACCAAATTGTACATTACCAATCACATGTTCAAGTGAGTGATCTTTATGGATTCTTGTTTTTGGAGTAGAAGGAACTGGATATGTGGTAGTAATGTTGCTCATATCCACTTCTATTTCATCACCAAAGAAATCAGCATGTGTGGCTTCAAGTGTAGCATTATTTACAAAAGAAAACATGTCTGGTTCAGTTTGAGAGCCATTTGACCCAGCAGTAGTAACTGTTGGACTAACAATATTAATATTTAGACTACCAGTATTAAGAATTGGACTGGCAGTATTAATATTTGGTCCAGCAGTATTAATATCTTGAGTAGGTCTCTGTTGATTATCAGTTTCACTTTCTTTTCTTACACCTTCATCATCCTTCTTTCCAGCATCACTAGAAGGTTGTGATTCATCATTGCTAGCATTTTTTGAAGAAGAATCAAACAGTGAACCATCTTTCCATAGTGGCATCAAAATGTAGTCTTGACTAGATCCTGTCTCTTTGCTAGATTGACCTGCACAAATACTTTCTTTTGTACCTACAAAATCATTAGAGTTTGTACCTGCAACAACTGGCACATAATTCATTGATTTTGTTAGAACATCAATATCAAACAACCACTTTGGTCCATCACCTGCAATAATAGGCTTATCTTCTAAGAACCTAATGTGCAAGTTTTCTTCTACATTCCTGGTTCTAATGTTGTATACCCTAAAAGCCTTACTATTTAATGAGTATCCAACAAAGAATCCATCATCAGACTTTCCATCAAACTTGCCTAAATAGTCTAAGGTATTAAGAATGGTAACATGACACCCAAATGGTCTCATGAAGGTTAGAGCAGGAGTTCTACCTCTAAATAGTTCATAAGGGGTCTTGTTATGAGGCTTGACTATTAATACCCTATTCTGCACATAGCAAGCAGTATTAACTGCTTCAACCCAAAATGTAGTAGGTAACTTAGAGTCAGCTAACATTATTCTAGCAGCCTCAATTAGTGTCCTATTTCTTCTTTCAGCAACACCATTTTGCTAAGGAGTTCTAGCTACACTAAATTCCCTCTTAATGCCTTTCTTTTTACAAAACTCACTCATAATTCTATTTTTGAACTCTGTTCCATTGTCACATCTGATTATCTTTACTTTCTTATCAACTAGATTTTCTATTTGTGTTATAAAGCTCTTAAGAATGTCACTAGTTTCATCCTTAGATGCTAAAAAGAAAACCCAAGTAAATCTGCTATAATCATCAGTGACAACTAGACAATATTTCTTATTCATTAAGCTGCTCACAAAAGTTGGACCAAACAAGTCCATATGCAACATGAATAAAGGCTGAGTAATAGAGTTTTGAGTCTTGGACTTACAAGAGGCTTTGTGTTGCTTTCCCTTAAGGCAAGCAACACAGGTTTGATCATTTTTAAAATGTTTTGTAGGTAAACCTCTCACAAGGTTATGCTTAACAAGTTTATTAATAGTTTTAAAGTTTACATGACCTAGCCGCCTATGCCATAGTATTGATTCATCAAGTGTGGCCTTTGCAATAAGACAAGTTAAACTCTCTTTAGGAACAATATTCTTCATATCAACACTGTACAT
>BQNB010049639.1:0-41941 GCA_026074375.1 Tanacetum coccineum | reverse complement strand
AATACGAGCATATATCGAATAATGCAAAGAATGCAATAAAAGGATGATTCAAGCAAATGATTAAGGTATGTTTGTTTAGGCAATGATCACTTTAATAATAAAGTGTTTAGGATAGTGTTTATAAGTTTAGAAAATAGAGTTATCACAAGTTATAAATCCTTTCGGCCTTTAAATATAACTAATGATTATACCGATTAATAACAACAAATCCTTTCGGCCTTTATAAATTATTATAACCAATATATTAGATGGATTAATATAACACATATATAAAAGAAACCTTTCGGCCTATTTTCTTATATAAAATATGTTTTACCAATTCAATAAACTCATATCCAAACACGTCATATCCAAGATCACATTATGCCCAAACAAACATAAGATTACTACTCCATAATCAAAGTAATACAATGCATAACATTCATCATGAATTCAATAAAGATCTTATTCAAAAGAGTAACAAGGTTTATACCGACTTCAAGAGCAAAATATGGTGATTTTACAAGAATTTCCCAAGAACATCTTACTACATTCAAAGTAAAATCCAGAAACTATGAACAATTCTGTCACAATCAATTATAGAATCGAATAAACACTTTTATTATGCTTTTTTGATGGATCAAAACCTGAGAATTGATGGTGGAGAGTGGTGGTAGTCGATGGTGGTGATGGTGGTTTGAAGGGGTGTTTGGTTCTTTGGTTTGTCAAGCCAAGATCACCAAAAACACCTATTCTAAGTGTTCTAAACAAAGTGGGGAATTGTGTGTGAGGATATCTGAAATGAGAGAGATTAGGAGGGTATTTATAGGCTTTTTAGGGGTCAAAGTGCGCCGCATAAACTTATTTGTGCGCCACACTTAGGGTGTTAATGCACTTAGCATTTAATTGCCTTTAATTCTCTTAAATTCGATGAAAAGTGCGCCACATATTTTTGGAAGTGCGACGTACTTTGTGCAATTTCAGTACTTGGCATTTTTCATGGTTGTAGATAATTGATTTCTCTTCGCATGGCCGCTTGAACCAACTAAAACAGAGTTCGTATGACCGAGTTATGGCCAAAACAGTGAACAGGTGTCGGGAGATCTTTATCTTCAGTTATTTCTTCGTTTAAGCTTTAAATCTTCGTGTAATCTTCCGTATTCTTCCACGACACGTACCTAGAACATATAATAGCAAATATACTTGATTAAGTACCAAACGTTCACGATAAATGATCAAATAAATGCAAATAACGCCGCCGAAAATATATATAATTTAGGCATTATCAGTGATTTTGAGTGTTTAGTGTGCGTTTGTTTGGCTTCTTGTGTGCACTGTTTGGTTCGAACACTACACACAAGATTTCATCTTTTGTATGTTCAAAAACCATAAAGATTGTTACTTTCTTGTTTATCTATCTTAGTATAAGCTAGGTGTAAAAGGAAAACTTTGAAAAACATCAAGAGATTTCATTTTACTTGTATTTTTGGTTCGAAAGTTTTGTTGTACCAAGAATCTTGATCCGGATTTTTTTTTGTGTGTCAAAATCTTTAAAGTTTGTGTTTTCATGCTTCTAATAGGCTTACGAAAGTAAGTTGTATAAGAAAAATCAAATAAAAATGTCAAAAATTATGTCTTTAAGTGATTTGAAGTTTTTGAGTCTTTTAGGCGATTTATACATCTGGTAATATTCGGTTATTTATACGTTCTGTTTGAATTCGGCGTTTTATACGGTTTTTGAATTCGGCAATTTATACGTTTTATATTCGGCCATTTATACGTTTTGAATTCGACGATTTATACGTTTTGAATTCGGCGATTTATACATCTCTCATATAAGGCGATTTATACGTAACTGAAGTCGGCGATTTATACATTCCTGAATCCGGCGATTTATACAGTTTTATGAATCCGATGATTTATACCATTTCTGAATCCAGCGATTTATACATCTCTTCTAAGAGATTTATACGGTTTTTTCTATGATTTGTAAAATCTCAGGAAGTATTTAATTATTTTTCTTGGCTTTATCAAGAACTGTAAAATCCCGTGTAATCTTAAGACTCATTCACTTAAAACAAACAAAAATTTAACATAACAACCTCTAATCACTGATCGATCAAGAAGTTATCTTTTCACATAACAAATTCACAATGACTATTTTAGCAGAACATATAATTATGGCTGGAGTTGAGAACCGTCCTTCAATGCTTGAGAAATCAATGTACGATTCATGGGCAAGTCGTATACGACTATTCATCAAAGGGAGGAAAAGTGGTAGGATGATGCTTGATTCGATACTGTACACCTACTAGACGTATATCTAATGTTTGATAAAGGATCTCTAGGAAGGTATTAGAAAATATAGAAAACAGCAATGTATAGTATTGTATTAGGGATCTGCAAGTTAGCAGATTTCCCAAAGGTTTATAATAAAATCTTTTGATTCAACCTGTGTGTTCTTCTTAAGCTATACCAGAACTAGATTCCACCTAGTTGACATAGTATCAGTGTTTCATTAAGGAATAAGATCCTACAAGTGGTATCAGAGCTTGTGGAGAGACTCTGATCTAGAAGAACTTTTAATCTTTCGAAATCTTCTTCAAACCCTAAAAGATGTCTGAAGCTGAACCTATCACTCCCACCTCATCCGTCACTGCACTAAGAATTCCCTTAAGATCAATAAGGGTGCCTATGACTATGGGTCATGCAAATGCGACAGTATATTTGCCATAAACTGACCATTATTACTATCGGAGGGATTATAAGCCACCACATGGAGACCATAAACAACAAACTGACTCCTGCATCCACAACAGCACCAAACCTCTCACTTGGCTGCAACGCAAATAAGAACAATTGAGAAAGCCCTTTAACATATTGCTTTCTGCAATTACCTGATAGACATCTGCCTTAGTTTTCATGATGCCACAATGCAAAAAAACCTTATGGACAGCCATAAATCAGATCTTCGGAGCAATGCCGCATCAAAGAGAGATGCCAAAAGTATCTATTGAAACAACAATCGAGACTGTTTACTATCGGATCTAGAGAAGAGCTAGATTCAGCTACGAAGGTTTCAGAACATTTCTTATTATGCTGTGAATTATTGATGCTAAAGTGTCCCTTGAAGATGCAAATATGATAGTTTTCAGAAGTTTACAATCTGGGTGGCATGTCAGTAGCTACCAGATCTGAGGAGAACCTGGATTGGATGAATTGGGTTTGATGATCTCTACAACTACTTGAGGTGTATGAGCTAGTGAATTGAAGGTCTTTTTGTTCTTTTGTCCTGTGTCAAACTCAAACCTCCCTACAAAACATTGGCTTTTCTGTCCACTGAATGTCAAACGGCACCTTCAGTACTTTGATAACAATGTACTGTGTTTAAACAGTACAAAACCAAAAAAGGATCTGAACTCAGGCTACCTCAAGCACAATGCAAACTGCTTCTAACTGGTTGCTTCCCATCAGATGAAATCATATGTTCCTTCTTTTGCTCAACAAGCATTATGCCTACAACTCATGATGGATGAAGATCTGTCTGCACATTGATGAACGGATGACTTATGGACGGAAATTGACATTTCGATGGCAAGTGGCTATTGATAACTGCAAGGCATAAGGAAGTATGAGGAAAACAGGAAGACCATTAATTGATCTCAAGCCAAAAGGGGGGGGGGGAAACAAAAAATGCTTCGGCATTCCTTTGATAAGGTCAAGACAAAAGTGATATGCTTTAACTGTCAAAAAGTTGGGGTCATTTTGCTAGGGGATGAAGATTTGCTAAATACTGAAAACAGAGAGCAACCTGGTCGTCAGGCAAGAGGATTGTGGTTTTGAAAGATTCAAACTCAAAAGCCTTAGTGGCAACAGACAACAATGAAGACATTGACTGGACCAAGGAATTTGATGCTGAACCAACGAATTTTGCTATGAAGGCACTGACTGAAGTTTGAACAAAAGATGATTGGGAGCCATGGAGTTTGATGCAGAACATATGCCACTTGGACAAGATGGACTTGGTGATTTTGGACTGGTGCATAAAGATGATGATACACCGTGTCTTAGCTTTCATGGCTTCAAACTTCAGAGGTTACCTTACTGTTCCACGCAAATGTAGTAAATCTTATAAAACGTTTGACTTTGAAAAGCTATCAAACTGAAGAGATAATTTTCAAAAGAGTCGGACTGTTAAATTCTAGCGAATATCCAAATGAGCTTAGAGGTCATTAGAAGTTCATACCTTAAAACACCATTGAATAAGGAATGAATTATGCATGGGCCAGTGATAAGTATGAACAAATGGAATATGACTTAAAGATAAGGGATTCAAAACTAGAAGAAAAACTAAAGGAACTAGATCAAGCCTTAAAAGAAAGAGATGACTTCAAGGACAAACTTGAAAAATGGTCAAATGCTTCTGTTCTTCAAAATGAAGTCCTAAACAAACAAAGATATGTGTCTGATAAGTCATGTATAGGATTCGGGGTGTTGAGTCTCCAGATCGTCAGTATGGATCCCCCCATGTGAATTTACTTCCCCCCTTGCGGACTCCATAACAAAATTCATCTGCATCTTCATATCCAAATTTTCAATAAAGCAAAACAAGGATTTCATTCTAAGTACTCACCAAACAGGATCTACTATCATACCACCTAGGGCAATTGTTATTATTTTTTTCTCTTTTACAGGGATACGCATGACTGATCCATTAGGGCAATACGTCCTTTAACCAAGAGAACACAAAGGACTAGTCAAACCAGAAATTGATAGCAAATAAAGTCATTAATGAAGTGGGTGTTGGGTTGATAGTGATGATGAAGAGACTGTTTTGACACTCAGAAATTTCAAAAGAAAACTGTTTCGAACTCAGACAAGGAAACATCTTTTGAAACAACAGGTCACCTATGCAGTGCAAGACAGGTTGTTCAAGTCTCTAGGAAAAACGGGGTTTTGGAACAAAGGGGGTAAATTTGATTTGTATGGGGTTTAAGAGTCCTAATCACCTAATCAAGGATTGTAATCTACATGAAAGAACCTTTCAAACACAACCCCACACTCATTAAACCTAGAGGGAAACCCAGGTACAGGGACAAAAGACCAGTATGGAACAACATCCAACAGGGTGAGCAATAGTAATTTTCTAAGAAAACTCCTAGGTTACCCTAACCAAAAGGAGGTCTTTTCTCCCCATCTACAGTACTTACAAGGAAGGGGTTTGGAAAAGTACTGCAAGACCAAGTAAGACACAAACAGTACTTTCAAAAAGTTACTGCTACTGTGTTATATCAACGCGTACGGCTAGACCAAAAGTATCACACGCAAATAGAGGTACTTTCACAAAGTACTGGTTAGGACATATTATTCCAAGGATGGATAAGATACAAGACTCCTAGAACCTCAAGGACTCCTCCACAGACCACAAAGACCCAAGGGGAAATTGTAAAATCTATCTGGGTAAAGAAAGGGAAGTACTGGGGAAACACAAGCCACCGTACTTCCACAAAAATGTCAACGAGAGTGTCTTAATGAAATCAAATCAAACATGAAACCAAAAGGAGCTTATCTAGATTCTGTAAAATAGGGTACATGGATCTTAACACTCAAGCATATTTGAGTATGTAACTCCATTGGGGATCCAAGTCAGTTATGACCTGGTCCTTTAAAAGAATCTATCTTTCACTTATTTGTACAGGGCAATCAGAGAAGAAGATCTCAAAGGACTATGTATCTTTGACAGTGGATGCTCTGGAGTAAGACAGGAAGACAAGGACAAGCTATATGATGTATTTTTAAAACTAGTGTCATGGAGGTGGGTATGTTGGTGTATTGGAAATAGACTCTGTGAAAAGGAGGAAGAAACTTCAGGAAAGGTGTACCATCAAGTATTTGCCTAGATTTTGAGAAAGTAGCTTTGTGGAGGTTGGAGTCGTTTAAGTGAGATCAAATGTCTAACCTCATCTGTTTCTCGAAAAAGATCATGTGTAAGAAGCACAATGTCCTCCTTCACTGACAAGGAGTGTCTTATCTATATCCTTACAAAGTTTTAGTTTGTCTTTGGATGAAGACCTGGTGGATACTTCGGACGCTCCTAGAAAAGAATGATGTTATACAGCCTGGATCTAAAGGATTATTATTCCCTTGGAGGAAGATAACTTGTTTGGTTGCAAAGGCCAACAAAGGATGAAAGCTGTCTTATGTGCACAGAAGATTGGGGACATGTCAACTTCAAGAATATCAACAGTTGGATAAAAGGCAATCTGGTTAGAGGTATACCTTCCACTAGACATTCAAGCTTGATCATTCATGTCTAGCACCTGTGAAGAGAAGGGTTTGTGATAACAGCACAGGGGACTTCTTGCGTAACGAAGATTGAGAAGTAAGAGAAAAAGAACCATCAGTATAGAGACCTTCTTGAATTTGCGTCCTATATCGGACTTTAGTTTGGACCTATGTGTTCTCGTAGGTGAAGTGTGAAGTGATGTGAAGAAAGTACTGCTTTGGTGGTCCACTGATTGGAACTGTAGTAAATTCAGGTTGGGTGTTCTTTTCTTGGTCTTACACGGAAAGAGACATCTGATATGCTTCATGGATCTGATTGTGGGTCTAGAAAACAGGGCTGGCTAGCCCATAAAGTGTAAGACATTAGGTCGTGACCATGGAACAGAGTTCAAGAATCAATAATGGACATGAGTTTGAGCCAAAGAAAGAATCTACGAGAGCATAATAGCATCTGCAAGGATCTCAGCAAAATGTTGTCCTGCCGCGAATAAGAAAGAATAGGACTCTCATCTGCAAGTGTGTAGAACTATGTTAGCAGACTCCCTTCCCCCCCCCAATTCTAACTATTCAATCTTTGGGCTGAATGCAATGTCAATAGCTGCTAGCTATGTCTTAATAGAGTTTTGCGTGAATAAACCTCATGACAAGACTCCTTATGAATTTTGATGGGAAGATATCCAAAACATCTGTTTCATGAGGACCTTTTGGATGTCCTCTGAATATATACTCTTAATACCTTGCATCACTTGGGCGAAAGTTTGATGGCAAGTCAGAAGAATGATATTGTTGGGGGATACTCTACTAACAGCAAAGGTTTTAGAGTCTATAACAGAGTCACAAGAAAGGTTCAAGACTGTCTTCATGTAAACTTTCTTGAGAATCAGGAGAATCCAAAAGGAAAAAGGTCCTGATTGGCATGTTTGATCCTTGATCTTCTAAACTCCTTCCAATGAATTACATTCTGTTAAGAAAAGAAAACTATGCCGATTCGGAGGACAAGAAATGCTTGTTCATATGTTGAAGGAAGCAACAGCACTTTATTGTTCACAGGTCCAACATTCATGCTCCAGATAAGCCTTCAGAGGAACGTACTGCTAACAAAGAAATTCCACTGTCCTCTGAAGAACAAGCCCTACATGATGAGCTTGTGAATTTGATGCATCAAGAATCTCTTGCTAAACTTCATAATGATGCTCAAAGGACTGCTTTGAAGGAGGAGTGAAAAGAACAGAAAAGAATAGCACTTTTGAAAAGGGAAAAAAAAAAGCGTGTGTCGCCAGTACTTTCACTCCTAAGTACTGCTAATACCACCTCTTATAGTACCTGGCAATACACTACAGATTCTGATGATGATATTCCAAAAGATGGGGTTTTCTCTACAAACTCTTTTGATGATGTGAACATACAGACATGAAGGCAAGGTGGAGCGGCTGACTACAACAACATTCGGATCCTACCGACTGATGTACCTCTACACCATACACTTAGATTCATAAGGATTCATTCCTCAAAGTCAGGATTATTGGCCAAAGTTAACTGCTGGGGTTCAAACACGAAGAAAGCTTATCAGAACCAGTACTTTCACCAACATCAAGCACCATTGTTGTCTCTTTATATACAAAAACAGGAACGAACCTACAAACGATCTCAGCAAGACATGCTTGTTTGATTGTTTCTTATCTCAAGAGGAACCAAGAAAGTCTCTCAAGCTTTAGCAGATGAAAGATGGGTTTGAGAAGCGATGCACTGAAGATACTGCCTTCAATTCAATGCTTCAAGCGGTAGGGGTGTGATTGACCTTACCGTGGCAAAGCGGGGTGATTGGAACTAATGGGTTTTAGAAACAAGAGAGACTGAACGGTGGTACTATTATCAAGAACCAAGCAACGAGCTAGATGCACAAAGGGTACAGACAAGAGCGAATGTGTGGATTATGCATGCAAGTGTTTGCACCAGTTGCGAGAATTGAAGCAATCAGACAGACTCTTATTGGCATTTGCTCTTTCGATGGGGCTTTACTGTCTTATCAGATGGATGCTCAAAAGAGCATTTTTTGATTATTGGCATACATCACACAGAAGAGCTAATGTCAAACAGCCTCCAGGTTTAGAAGATCATGCTCATACCAAACAGAAGAAGGTCTACAGAGTTGTCAAGGCACTTTATGGCTGCATCAAGCCCCAAGAGCATGGTTGAAAGACTTTTCCACTTTTCTTTTGAAACATGGGATATAGGAGAGGGGCTATTGATAAAACTTTGGTTTATTACGAAGGAAGAAGAGGCAGATGTTGGGCTGTCTGGCTACTAGGGGTATGTAGAATGATTTATCTTGGGATCTTACCAAGTCTTCTATGGTAAAGGATTTTGAAGATCTTATGCAAAAGGAATCAAGATGAGTTCCATGGGTCGAACTCAACTTCTTTTTGGGCTTCAAGTCAAGCAAACTATCTGTGGTATTTTCTAGTCAAGACAAATATCTTGTGAAGGACATGCTCAACAATTTGACTTTAGAACATTAAGCCAGGCCACCACCCTTGAGTCATAAATCTCTAGGAAAAGAATGACAGAAGGTGAAGATGTTGATGTACATCTTTATAGGTTATGATTGGGTGTTCTCATATACTTAACATCACTTCAGACCAGACATAATTTGCTTTGCTGTTCTGTATGATGTGCAAGTGTTTCAACGTCACTCCCAAGGTTTCTCACCTGGCAATGCTGTCAAAAGGATCTTTAGGTATCTCTTAAACATCAACCAACATTGGGTCTTCTATGGTATCCTAAGGACTTCCTTTTCATTTAGAGGCTTTTTCTGACAAGTGACTATGCTTTGTTGGCACAATCATCGACGCGAGACGAATCAACTTAGGCGAAGGATGTGTACAATTTATCTTCGCGAAGATAGACTGTGTATCTTAGGCCAATGCAAAACATAACAAAACCAATTGTAGCTTCTCCTCTACAGAGCAGGCCAGAAATGTAAGCACGCGGCAAGTGTTGTGCTCGGTTACTTTAGGATCGCAAAATCAACTGCTTGAACTATGATATTTAGACTTCATGAACACTGAAATCCTTATCGACAATGAGGGTAACCATTTGCATTGTGAAGAATTCTGTATTTACACTAAAGACCAAAGCATATTCCAGATTCGCACATCACTTCATTCGTGATTGTTATGAGCAAAGGCTCATTAATGGGTCAACGGTTATACTGATGACAATGTAGCAGATTTACTCACCGTCAAGGCTTTGAACTTAGCAAGATTTACACTTTTAGGTTGGTAACTTGGGATGTGAACCCATAGCTACATTTGACGTGGGAGGATCACATGTAACGTACTGGTGTTCATGTAAAGTAACTGTTAAGTTAAAAAAGTTGTTTTTGAAATTTTGTGAAGGTTTGGAGTGTTGCCAAAAAGGGTTTTAAGCACTCAACTATTCTGAAAGTTAAATGTTCTTAAGGGATGAGTGGTGGGTAACCCCACCACACAGCAAATGGTAAATCATATTCACCATCGTCTTACAAACATAAGAAATTGAACTAGTCCAAATCCAAACAGTTTTGGAAAGACATCTCAAACTCTGGTTGATGGTTGACAATTTTACCAAAAAGATTGTATGGTGATCAACTCACACCATGGTATTGCACGTGAATTATTGGCTACTCAAAGCAAATCGGCTTTTTGGTAAAGAGAAACTCAATCCGTTGATAGCTTTAATAGTTTTGCTCAAAAAACTATTATGGTCCTTCCACTCACATAAGGTTTATTACCTAAGGTTGACTACTCCTGAGAAAAAACGGCTCTTCAGGGTAAAGATAATCTCAATCCGTTTATGGTTTTAATGACTTACCAACAGACATATCAGTATTCAAAACTACACTAATGATTAATGTTCTGAGTGTTGAAGGGGTTTTTTGTTCACATGGAATTATTACCTTTTCTAGGTACCAAAGAATGACTAGCTAAGGTAAATGGCTACTTGGTAAAGGGCTCATAAAACCATATACGTGCTTGAGAAGAATGGTGCTGACGAAGAACCAATCTTTTTGTTTGATGTTAAGACAAGGAGGAAGTATATACATTTTCAAGATCTCAAACCGATTGTGTACAAGATATGCCAAAGAAATGAAGCTTAAAAGATTAAGTGCTAGTAACGGCTTTAACAGACAAGAGCAGGACTGTTTCTGAACATAAGTGGACCAACTATCATGTGAACAGCTGAAGTCGTAGCAAGTAGATTTATGTTTTAGCGGGAGGATCACCACTGTAGCCGATCGTTATTTCCTTTAACTGAACAACTGGTATCTATCAACTATGCGCGGAATCTAGGTTGGCATACTTCAAGAACGCAAGAAACACAGCAAGCTAGTTCAATCTCATAGAGCATCAATGATTTGTATTATACACCTTTTGGAATCTGCCCAACTTGGATCCCTAATACAATACTCATAATGCTCGTGTTTTTTATATATTTTCTAAGACCTTCCTAGATGATATCTTTTATAAACTTAAGGATAACTCTAGAGGGTGATACAGTCGCTTGTATATATTAAACTCCTAATCAATTACTATTCACTAAATTAACTGTTACAAGTAACTACTAGCAATAACGTTTTTGATGATAATCCGTGTAACGACGTCCTTTATCACGCGCATGGCCAGTACGTTGACTGTTCCGTCTACCAAGTAGGCAGTTACTGCGTCTTCAACTTAGCTAGTACTTGGACCTGCTCTTCTTAGCCGAGTACTTTGGACCTTTTGATCTTGCCATTTCCCCGACATAACTTATAAAAACTTATTTCAACTTATAAACACTATTTCAAACACATCAGAAAACATATCATACCTAATCATTAGATGTGATCATCTTTAATCACTTTCGTTTCTATATCCGAATATACAAGATTTGGCTTTTAATTTGATCAGTGACCATGCTATTCACACTTAGCACCTTAAATTACATAACGGGTGATAACTATAATTCCGTTGGAACGACCTGGGACTTAAACTGTAAGACTATAATATACACCGAACGGGCTATACTTCCCGAGTGTTGTGTTTTTAGTTTGTAAAAACATAATTTCTAGTATTTTATATTAAATTTAAAGCTCTGTAAAACCACACATTCATAAAATTTTTTGGCGCCGTTGTCGGGGCGAATTGTTTAAGTTTGTTGTATAGTTTGTTTGCTTTGTCTGGTGCTCATTCTTGTGTCACAAAAAAAATTTCAAACTCGCCGTAACGTTTTCTGGCAAACCGAACCCATAAAAAATCATTTTCTCTCGGAAGTGACGTCGCACTTCCTTTTGTGCGCTGGTTTTCCTGAAAAATCCCTAAGGACAGTACGACACGTACTTCACCCAAGTACGCCGCACTTTTGTAAATTTCTCACAATGAACAGGAAACTCTTATTTCGCAAAATCCAAAAAAAACCATGAAACCTCCAATCTGCTAGTTTTAGGTTCTATCCATCGATTTGGACTTGTATTTTTATTTGATTATATGCCTTGTGTATTTTATCTGATTTTATGCCTTGTGTATTTGATTATATAAAGAAAAAAAAAACAGTAAAAAATTGTCAGAAAAAATACCAGGCGCCTTTTCCTAAAGTACGCCAGCCACCTATTTAAAAAAAATCTTGTATTGATTTCTCCTAATTTTCTATATACTAATTAAATAATATATATATAATATATATATATACTATATACTATATATAAGGTGAGTTATTGTGCACCTACTAACATTAAGTATTCTCCTACCATCACTAAGAGGACAAATCTTTCTGACCATCCATTTGCATTAGATTAAACAAAGACATTATTTAAGATTTTAAAAAAACAACATAGAGGGACCGAAAAGTGTAAATTTACTAAAACCTCACATACAATCCTCTCATTACTTTGTTACGTGATTGGCAAATCTTGCCGTCACTATAAGATTAGCAATTAACTTGATTTTTTTGACTATTTTGTACCGTTTATTTCTTAACGTTTCTTTTCGTTTTTTCGTTCTTATATGTTTTTATACGTGGTGTCGCGTTTTTTTCGTTTTTCGGCCGCGGGTTTTTTTTTTACCAGTTTTCGTCAGCGCTGTTTTGATCGTTTTCGTACTTTTTTTCATCAGTTTTTGTTTCTTTTTTTTACGTCTTTCGTCCTTCTTTTACGTTTTCGTCAGTTTTTACGTTGTCCTCCGTTATTTTTACGTTATTCGTCTGTCTATTTTCACGTTGCGTCTTTTGTTGTCACGCTTTCACACGTTTTTTTTTTATCGTTTTCGTCAGATTTTTTCTTACGTAGTTCTTCGTTTTTTTTACTTTTCGTTACGTTTTTTCGTTTCTCCTGTAAGTTGTTTACGTGTTGTTTAATTTTCGTCATTTCTCGTCCCGTTTACTCCGTTTGTTTTTTTTTTTTGTTTTCGTCCTGTTTTTCTAATGCGGTTTTTTTATTGCGGGCTGTTGTTTTACTTGTTTTCGCTGTTTTTGTCCGTTTACCGTCAATTCGTTTTTTACCCATTTTCGTACCCGTTTTTTAAAGTTTTGTTACGTTATTTTTTCGGTTTTCGTCTGTTGTTTTACCGGTTTGCGTTCGTTTTTTTAAATGTCTTGTCTGTTATTTTCCGTTATCGTCTGTTTTTTACGCTCTCGTCTGTTTTTTTACGTTTCATCAGTTTTTGTAAGTCGTTTTAGTTTTTTTACCGTCTTTCGTTTCGTTTTTTTACGTTTTAGTCTGGTTTATTTCATCGTTTCTCGTCTTTTTCGACGCATTTCTTCCGTTTTCGACGTTATTGTCAAGGTTGTTTTACGTTTCGATCGTTTTTTTTACGTTTTGCTCAGGCTTTTTTACGTTTCAATCGTTTTTTACTGTGTGCGTCCTAATTTTTTACATTTTCGTCCGTTTTTTTGTTTTCGCCTCTGTTTTTGGACGTCTTCGTCTGTTTTTTTACGGTTTTGCCAGTTTTTTACGTTTTTCGTTTGCTTTTTACGTTTTTTGTCTTACTTTATACGTTTCAATCGTTTGTGTACGTTTTCGTTTGTTTCTTTTACGTTTATTCATTTTTTTGGTGAGTTTTCTGTCAGTTTTTTACGTGTTTCGTCCTAATTTCTTTTCACATTTTCGCCTATTTTTTACGCGTCCTTTCGCTGTTTTTTAAGTCTTTTGTCTTTCTTCTACGAGGTTTTCGCTCCATGTTTTTACATTTTCGCTCCGTTTTTTTAACCGTCTTTCGTTAGTTATTTTACGTTTTCCGTCGTGTTTTTTTACGCCTTTTCGTATCGGTTTTTTACCATTTTTGTTCGAGTTATTCCTTTCTACGTATTCGTCACTGTTTTTACGTTTTGGTCTGTTTTTTTTACGTTCTCATCGTTATTTTACGCTCTTTGTATGTTCTTTACTTTTCGTTCCAGTTTTTTTACACGTTTTCGTCAGTTATTTCACGTTTTCGTCTATTTTTACGTTTTCATCCGTTTGTTTTGTAACGTTTTTGTGTATAATTTTTGGTACGTTTGAGTGCGTTTTTTTTTTTTTTTTCTTTTTACGTTTTCGTCAAATTCTTCTACGTTTTTCCAACAGTGTTTACGTTGTTCGTATTATTTTTTACATTTTTGATCCGTGTTCTTATTCGTTTTCGTCTGTTTTTACGATATTGCCGTCCTTGTTCTTTTTACGGGCGTTTTCGCTTTTTTTTTTTTCGTTCTTGTTGTGTTTTTTTTTTACGTTGTCCAGTCCACTATTTTTTACTGTTTTCGTCGTTTTTAACGTCTTTCGTCAGTTTATTTTACGTTTTTGACTTTTTTTTACGTTTTTATCACGTCTTTTAACGTTTTCGTCTTTTTTTTCTCATTAGTTATCTTTTTTTAAATGGTTCTCGCGTTTTTTACGTTTTTGCTCTGTTTTTTTTGTTATTTTTTTTTTTTTTGGACACATTATCTTACTCAAATCTTTCGCAAGTGGTTTTTATACTTTCTTCATCGTTTTTCATCCGACTTTCACACTTTTTCAGTCCCGCCAAGATCATCTTCGCACTTTTTCGGCCGTTTTCTCGAACCGTTGGTCTTTCTTATGCTTTCCCACATTTTCTTACGACTTCGCACGCCTTGCGTCCGCATTGGCTTCATTTTTGTTACGCTTTTCCCGCTATCGATTCATGTTTTGCGCGGTCTACTTATCCCTGCGTGAGATTTCGTCAGCTCTCGCGTTTTCGTCAATCTTACGCGCGTTTTCGCCAAAGCTTCTCGCACGTTTTCGCCAAATCTCGCGCTTGTTGTCTATGTCTCATCGCTCTGTCGCGCCGCTACTTGCGAAAGCTCTCACCGCGTTTGCGGGTCATGCTTTTGTCGCGCCAAAGCGTTTTCGTCAGCTCTTTCGCACGCTATCCGTTTTCGTTCGCTTTTGCCCGTTTTCACCACGCTTTCGCCACCTTTTCGTACGTGTTCGTCTACTTTCGCACGTTTTCTTACGATTTGTAGCATGTTTTCGTCGTGTCTTTTGTACGTTTTTCACGTCTGTGTTCTCGCTTGTTAACACCCCCGAAATTTCGGACAACGAGCGGATGGTAACATTGAGGTGTACTCCAGGGCACCAAAACACTAAGTCTACGGCGGAGAAACGAATCCGTTAAACATGGAAGTATTTACGGTTAAAGTCATATTTCTATTTAAAAATTGAGAAAAATAAAGATCTAGTTGAACAGGTTTCATTTATAATGTATTAGAACAACATTGTCTAAAACGTTTTTGTCAATTAGCTACTCAAGTTCATTATTAAGCCTTCAAAAAGATATATAAATCCGCGCGGAAACTCGTATGCTCCCAATGCTCCACTCAGCACTTAATAGTAACCTGAAATACATGCTAAAACATCAACAATAATGTTGCGGTGACTTCATTAGGTTTAAGTAAAAAGCGGTATTGAAATAATTTTAAAGAAATATTTCAGAAGGAAGAAACGTCAGCGGCTTACAACATTTAAAAGTCGAATATTTCCGAAATCCATCCGAAATCCAAGTAGAGATTCATCAATCAAATCAAAGAAGTATTTAAAAGTGCCGACACAAAGATCGAAGTACAGGTGGACTAAGTACATATTCCGAAAAGTCCAAAAACAAGTAATGGTAGACAAGAGAACCCAATTCCGTAAGTCTAAGTATAAATTATTGCACTAACGCTATGACCCGAAGCCTTAAATTAGCTTTTTTGCCCCAATCAAATATAGGCTGTTTGCCAAACAACCTAACATCTCCACTGTAAATGCACCCGATCCAAATAGTGACCCAAGTATGGGAGGGGGTTTTAGTCCGCTTAGATCTAATCCCATACCACCAGCTGCTCACTATATAATAGCAATTAACGGTCATGATAATAGGGACTTCCACGGGCTCAATAAGGGTACCTTAGGCATTAATAACAGGCACGTAATCTGGATCAGCATACCATGTTGAAAAAAACATTGGTGTCCAATAGTAAAACAAGCAAATGTCAATTACACCCGCGGTAGATTTTTGTTAAAACAAAATTGTCAAGAAAACGGGGGACTATGAACTCACCAAAGTTATTGAAAGGGAATACGTACTGTAGGTATAAATATTGAGTTTGTAACAAGGAGCATGGTATTCCCTCTCACGGGTTTATTAAACCATTAACAAGGAATTTGAAATAGCGATGATGAGACTTCTGAACTCACAAAGATTGAAAGGTAATTATACTTAGTTAAAAAATATACTGGTTTGTAAACGAGCATGTATTCCCCTCGCGGGTTAATTAAAACACTTGAAAAAAAGAATTTTAAATGCGAGACTATGAACTCACAACGTATTGAAAGGTAATTATATGTAGTAAAGAGCTACTAGTTTGTAAAGAGCATGTATCCCCTCGCGGTAGGTTTATAATAAAACATGGAAAAGATTTTAAATTGCGAGGAGAACTAATGAAACTCACACAAGTACTTGAAATGGTACATTATCACTGTCAGTAAAACTATACTTTTTTGTAATACCGAGGCATATATTCCCCTCGCGGGTTTATACAAACATTGAAAAGATATAAATGCGAGGACTACGAACTCACCTCAGCACACAGGCTTGAATCGGTAATCACCCGAGGAGAATATAAAGTAACCGACCAGCTCTAACCGCGGACCCTAATTATACGACGCGCTTGAGACGAGAAAGTAAATCACGAAATGTTGTATATACGTTTATAATTAGAAATAGACATCCTATGTGTTTGTGTTTACTTTATTTAACCATAAACGTGTCTTTACGATCATTCGGTTTATATAACCGTTTATACGCCATAATCTTACTCGGAAAAGTTGCCATTTTCAAGAATGAAAGTTACCTAGTTATAAATGTTTTTGGGTTTTAAGAGTCCCGGACACCCTGAACATTAGTGCCTATAATAATAGTTGTTAGTCCTATTCAACGCCCTAGCGCTCGAAACGGTTTATTAAAGTCTAAGTTTCCCTTTCTTTTTTTCTAAAGTGACTTCACCGTTTATTACAAATTTTATTTTTAGAATCAATCAAAGCCGCTTTCCGGAAATATGTCCCTGGACAGTTTAAATCTTCTAGTTAAAACATACGTGTGCTATATGTTTCGCAAGGTTTTTAACGCTTTCAACAACCCTGGAAAGTGTCCGAAAACCAGTTTTAGTAATCATACAGCAAGCACGTTAGAGCTGTATTTCACAAAAAATGTCAAAATTGGTTTTCCGATCTTTGTGGTCAAAATATCTCTGTCGATTTTTTGACCTTTTAAGCTATAAAAGCTCGGTTATCGGCGACCTGCTTAGTCGCAGTAAAAATCTCTGCCGGAAACAACTATTTCGTTGTTTTATACTTGAGCCGATTCGGAGCTGAAACGGGCCTCCGAAATGCTCCCGATTTAGTGCTGAACTGGTATTCTTCCTTTTTTTTGCCGAAAAATGTTGCGAGTTTCATTTTGGTCATAACTAGATCATTTTAAGTCTGATTTTAACGTTATTATATATCGATAAACGGGACTGGGATCTTATAACTTACCTTTTTCTTAGCCTTTTAGCACCTTAAGGACATTTTTTTTTTTCTTCCCGTATCCCATTTTTCATTCATCGGGGACGATTGCATATTTTATCAAATCACTTTCATAACCATTTCAAACTTCACCATAGTGCCTAATCTAATCTAACTCCTCATCCCAATACTAATCCAAATCCAAAGTCCCACTTACAACTATTCAAATATCATCCTCATCCTTGTTTGCAATTCGCAAGAATCAATAATCCCCGCCTAAATCACAAACTGTATTTAAAGAACTATAAAAACTTCATTAACTTTGACAACTTTAATTCATTTCTTTTTGAAAAAAAAACAACACAAAACTCATGGGATTTAAACCAAGAAGGTATGACGAGTGTAATGCAGTGGAGAAGTCAAAAAGGGTTTTAAGGCATAAGCTTACATAGTTTTTATTGATGGTATGAATAAGTAGGAATTCCAATAAATCTTGTAAATGAGGTGGGAGGAAACACCTCGGCGGGTGGGGCGGAGTGGTTGTAGATGGTCGGGTAGATCGGGGTGGGTGACCGACGGGACGGACAACTTTTTAGAAGCTCTACCGGAAAACTCCCCGGAAAACTTTTCGGCTCCTTGCTCCTTAGGGGCGGCGCCATGGTGGCGGCGCGGGGTGCGGCAGGGTGGCCGGGCCGGTTGGGCTGCCGGAAAAACGAAAAAGGGAGGGTGGAGAGAGTGAAAGTGGTGGTGTGTGTGTGTTTTTAGATGTATGAAATGAAAAAGATATATAATTTTTTATTTATATTAAAAAGTTTTAAGAAATGTTTGACAAGTTTTACAAATAGTTGAGGGTTATATTAATATGTTGTTAACTTTTCATATACTTTTTGATAAAAGTGGTTCGGGACTCATTTGAGTGACTTAACGGATAAATCAACGCATGAAACTTGCGCCATTGTTTTCCAAATCATTTTTCTGATAAAAATGAGTATTTATTTGATAATATTTCATAAATATTTTATAACATTTAATAAAATATTTATTATTCATTTGGTGAACCGGTTACGTCTCGTTCAAAAGTAAAAATAGAAATAAATTTTTAACTCGTATATTTGCGTTATCAACAAACGCTTTTAATTAAATTGTTAAGTATTTTATTAAATATTTTTATTTAAGTAAAAAAGTTGGATAATTAAATATAATTTAATTATTTTTGTGTTTCTAAAATCTTGCGAGGGCATTTCAGTCACCTTCTGACTGTTTCTGGGTCTCGGTCAAAACTAAAAAGTTGTCAGGAATGACGTTTTCTATAATATCTCTTTTTGGTCAAAGTCACGAAAACGTGATCTAGTGGGTTGTTTTGATAAGTCAGCTTAAAAATAAATTTTATAAACGACAAACATGTAATAATAATTATAATTTATTATTTAAATATGTTCCGAAAATTGACGGTTGTTACACTCGCACGTTTTCACACGTTTTCATTCATTTTCGCATGTTTTCTTTTGTTTTTGCACGTTCTCGTCCGTTTTCATAGTCCGTTTTCATATGTTTTTGTTCGTTTCATACGTTATCTATCACTGATATTATGCATAAAAACCTGAAAAAACCTAAAACAATTAAACCCGAAATCCACTAAACACTATTACCATAAAAACCCATTTTAACCCAGAAACTCCACGAGGTTAGATTATTCTCGCAAGTCCGGTATTACTTAAACCGTAAAACCCTTAACAAAAATGCGCGAATACACCTTAACCATCTAAAACCATATTACCAAAACCTTATTAAAACCCCTAACTACGTAGGTATAATAGACAAGTGGATTTTAGTTATTAAACTTTAAAGTTCAGTTGACCAAATACCCCTCAAACCTGTCTTAAGACGAAATCTGTATACTACAAAATCCTACAAGAACCCACGATACCACTAAGTATAATTATCACAAGAGGATTAGAGACAGTACAACGTGTTAAGAATAGATGCGAAAATACCTCTGTGATACCCTCACCACGTAATACCTATACCCAAAAAACGGGTTAATCCACTAGTCGAATTGGTATAATATCACAACGTGATATATACATGAAACTTTAAAAGTGATACTAAAAACCCCTAGACGTAATACGTAGATATAATATACCCTTAAACCTGCGATACCAATAGGTGTTATTATCATACTATGGGGGATTTATACAATAATTCTTTGTGTAATATTATAACGCATATAACCCACGAATAACCCGAACACCAGATTACCCGTGTGTTACATAAAACCTATAAACCGCTATCACTGAAACGTTATATGTTACCAAAAACCTAAACCATCTAACCGTAAACCTGTATTGATGTCCAAAAAAAACGTAAAACCTATCTTGCTACTAACCACTAAAACCAGACTGATTACCAAAAAACCTAAACCCTAACTACTAAACCTATACCAAAAGAAACCCGTAAAACCCCGAACTCCATGAGTATAAGATCACATGTGATAGAGCATAAATTTAAATTTTTATGACAAAAAACGCTAATCCCTGAAACCACGGTAAACCTTTAAGCAAAAACCTTACACCACTAATACAAGGTTGATGTTCACAAATTGTATATACAAAAACTTTTAAGAAAGACTACTTAAGAACCCCTAGAATATCCCGTAAACCACTCAAAGCTGTACACTAAAACATTATAAACCCGTAACCAGAGGTTTATTATGCACGAAAGTATTGTGTTAGACGTAGTATACATAAAGTTAAAATTCTGATACCTAAATCCCTTAATCAATAGGATATAATATCACAAGTGATAGTAATACAGATAAATCGATAAAAAAACATAGTACCTAAAAATAATACCCGTAACCGCTTAAACACATTATCCCATATACCACATGAAGTGAACCCTCTGAACACGACGAGGATATGTCATATCAAAGGGTGTAGAATACTATAAACTGTTAAAATCGAGTAATAATAGAACCTATACCCTAACCACTAAAACCTATAACCAGAAAATACAGAAAACCGCTTTGACCGAGGGGTGATGATCTACATCACCGTGTGAGATAATAAGTAACGGTAGATAATCCGTTTACAATTACCATAAAACCCCTCACCACATTTAACCCATTGGAGAACAACGATGAAACCGAAAAACAGAGTTGCCCGGCAAACTCTTATGACATATAAACCCCCGACACCTCTAAACCCATTTCACGATGTGTATTTCAATAATGACATATCAGGGATGATTGATAAACTCGCGTAAACATAGACGAAAACCGAAAAGCACCGAATCCTCACTAAATGTCGCATACCCACCAACCGTAAACCCTGTTACCACTAATCCCAGTACAAAACCCGAATCACCTAAGCACCTGTAACCCAGTATACAAAAACCTAAACCCTAAATACTAATCCATATCCAAAAACTCCTAAACCTCTATACCACTAAACAATGGTGGCATAAAAAACAGTTCACCATCCTCCCTAAACCACTATTCCTTTAGAATCCGAAACCCTAAAACCCTTAACCCACTTTAAAACTTATGCAAAAAAGACTCTAGCCAATAATAACACTAGGTCTATATCACATGTGGGTATATACATAATAACTTTAAAATCTATGACCAAAAATACTAAACCCCTGGTGTAATATCACAAAGTGATAGTATATACATAAACTTTAATATTTATACCTATACCAAAAACCTAAACCTCTTAACCATAGGTGTAATATAACAAGTGATATATATACATAACTTATAAATTTATACCTAACCTTATATCCCCTAACTACTAAAACTAAATACCTGAAAACCCTAAAACCCGAACCAGACTAAACCCTTATGTACACAATACCTTGTTACACACTAAAGATTCTCTCGCTAGCTTAACCAACTTATTACCGACCTTGATCATGTGTGAGTGGATTGCTTACCTTGGGTTGTTGACTAACAAGATTGAATACTGAGAGTTAAAATTCATGTGATAAAACGTAATGTATAAAGTTGACATTAGTTCTGGTCATTTCACATATATAACTTAATATCACATGTGATAACGCAATATACTGTGACATAATTGTGCTAATATTTGAAAAAGTCTTAACATGTAATCAATGAGTTATTCATCTTTGTGATATTCTACTGTTAGTAGGAGTAAAAGGAGTTTCGTTTTCAAACACATAGTTTTTATTGTGTTTGGATCGAGTCGAGCTTGCGACTCGGTGACCAAAAACAAGCCGCTTCGTGGGAGTTCACCCCATGCTTATCCTTTCTATTTTCTTTCTATTTTCTATTATCAAATGTGTTGTGTTGAGAGAGGCTTGTACTCTTTCCGTTTTCTCGATGTTTGTTGCTTGTTTGTTGTGATTTTTGCAGGATCAACCCAACAAATTCTTTGAAGCCTCTCGTGTCCGGTGTTGTTTCCCGTTCTACTCGAGCTTCTCATCCTTTGTGCGAAATTAGTTTGGGGAGATCCATATCCTTTCATCATTATCGATTAACGTCTATCTTTGCAACCTCATATAACGGCTTAGATTTACGTAGAGGACCCGATATTACATTAAGGATAATGTTTCGTTTTAGTTTGGGGGGAAGGGAAATCTAGGATTTGATGTTGCTTGCTTATTGTTTTGTTCTCACGTACCCATTTTTCACACAAAAATACCAATAAAAAAATGAAAAAATGTTAAGACACGAATGTAGGTTTTCCGTTGGTAAGAATAAGAAGTAATTTTTGACCCGATCGTACGTATAGAGTTCTAGCTTTCTCTTTAAAAACAATTAAGTGTTGATCACGTTTGTGCTAGTCTCATGTAGACTTTAAAAACTTGCATAGACTTGAAATCGTTAGTAAAATAAAAAACTGTACCTAATCTCCAAGTAGATTTTAAATATGCCCGAGTTCGATTTTTATATAGGCTAGTATTTGCAATATTATTTTGTGATGAATAAGAGATGGATAGTGTTGTTTATCGAATTTGGTTGATAAACGAAGTTTTATTTGGAAAGCTTAAAGAGCTATAAGAAATAACTTGTGTTTTTTCTTCCACAGAAGCTCTTAAATGATTAAATTTATACGGTGTTTCTCTTAATTTTTACAAATTAGAGTTTTACTCTTAAAAGTCTAATCAACATATTCAGAGAAAAAGCTTTATCGATGATGAGTTAAACATCATTTGTAAATAAGGATTTTAGTTCGAGTTTATACTTTGGTTTTCTAAAACGAAATTTTTACTATTTGCAAAAATAATGTTTAAGTTTTTCTTTAAAAAAAATCTATAAAAAAAAATACAGTAGATGAATAAAGGATGCAAGTTATAAATCCTTAAGTGATAATAATTAATATACAAACTCCATCATAATAAAGTACATGGGCATTTGTCGGTTCGCTCCCGATGTGAATCGAACAGAATGAGTGGAGGATGTATAATTTAGGGTTGCGTATCATACATAAACGTAGCGAGCTTCTTGCGGAGGCGTGGCCGATGTGTCGTTGAAAGAAAAGTGATACCAATTCCTAGCCCTATATATATATATATATATATATATATATATAGTGAAGTGTTATATTGAGAACCCATTTTAGATGCAGAACTTTACAGAACTATTCTAGACCAATCAGAATTTAATAAATTATTTTCCATTTATTTAATTCAGTTTATTATCTAAGGATATTTTGGGTATTTTAGATAAACACAATTTTTGGTCAAATTTGAAACTTCCTATAATAAATGACACGATATATTTTGTATTGATTGCATATCCAGATTTAGATTAACACTTTTAAAACTACTTAAAATAAATGATACCGTTTATTCTTTGATAATTAATGATATTAAATGTATTTCCAGATTTATTTTGTATTGATTGTACTCCCTAAAATAAATGATGCGATTTATTCTCTGATAATAAATACAATTTATTCTTTGATAATAAATAACACGATTTACATACATGTTTTATAATTGTGGTTTCAATTAAAGGGTGTTTTTTAAGAAACATGTATGTTACTTTAATTGAGATACATGTATGTTTTTTTATGAAACATGTATGTTTTATCAAAAAACATGAATGTTTTTTTATTTTGGAACATATTTGTTCTTTTTAATTATGAAACATGAATGGTTTATAATGAGAGAAACATGTATGTTGTATTTGTAAAACATGTATGTTTTTTTTATTTGGAACATATTTGTTCTTTTTTGGTATAAATCTCCCATATTTTTTATAAATCTCCTTGAAATAAATGATATGATTGATTTTGTATTGATTGTATATCCATATATTGATTAACACTTTTGAAACTCCTTAAAATAAATGATACGATTTATTGCTACCTAAAATAAATGATATTGATTGTTTCATTCTTTGGTAATAAATGATATTGATTGTTTTATTTTGAAACTCCCTAAAGTAAATGATATTGATTGTTTCATTAATTGGGAAACAGTTATGATTACTGATAAGTGTAAAATACACATATCCGTTTATACCTAAAATAACCAAATTAAATCCAAAACAGACCAAAAATGACAAAAATATGCTTGTATTTGTGTTTTGTGTGTGCAGGTACGGATAAGTCAAAAATCACAAGAAAACAGTCAAAAACGAGCAAGTACGGACACGAGAATCAGAAGAGCAAAGCCGAAGCCAGAAATGTCAAAGCCCCTCTTGCAATTCCCGAAAGTTATTTATAACTTGAAAAAGGGAAAAGAAAGAGAAGGACTGAAAGTGCAATTATACTAAAAATCCAACAGCTTTAACTGTCAAAATTGGGCGCCAAACCCATTTTACTATTCACCCGTCTTCCCCGTTTCACCATCCAGGGTAAAAGAGAGGGCAAATAGAAATTGAGGGTCAAGGACGTCTATTCAAGTGGTCTAAATCAAGATGCAAGGGACAAATCAGTCTTTCCAAGAGATTCATTAGCTCAAGATCAAGCTCAAGCCACGGAGAAAGCACAAACTTAAGTGGGTTTTTGTGCTAAAACACTCACAAAACTAGCACAAACGTCACATCAAGGGAATGACACGCTGGCAATCCTCAGGTGTGCACAAGTTGATCAAACGGCTACAATTGATGCTCAAATGATTGAAGAAATGATTGGCCAGGATTAAAAGATTGGAGAGCAAGGCAAGAGGGTCTGGAAGCTTCAGCTTGGCACTATAAATAGGCCTCACTTCTCACACACACGATATCTAGGTTTTTAGTAATTTTTAGTCTAGCTTAAATTTGTATTTTTCTTAAATGTAATTTTCCTTTTTCAAGTAATGTAATCAGTTTCTTTAATTAATGAAATTCAGTCTTTAGTGTTTTAAATCTCATTTACTAAGCTCTCATTTAAAGTCATAAGCTCTCTTAATAAGCTAAGTTGTCTCAATAAGCTAATAAGCTCATTTAAAGCTCTTTCAGTCTATAAGCTGAAATAGAGCTTATTGAATTCAGTATGCATACTAGGCCCATGTTACTGTAAAGGAGGCCAAAACAACCCGCTTATGGCTCATTTGAGTTTCGGCTTATGTTTCACGCGTTCACTTTTTGCGGCTTATTTTGAAACTTTTTGGTGTATATAAGTTCATTATGTCATAACAAATTTATATAAGCACAACAATTAGAAAATAAGCCACCAAAAAGTGGGCTTATAAAACATAAGCTGTACACCTGCTATATAGGCCGAAACGAACACCCCCTTGCTGTTTAGATAAGTTTGGGTCTATTAGTAGAGAAATAGTTGGACATAAGATTGCGTTTTTTGGCTTACAAATTGCTTACCACCTTGACCGTGCGGCTCAAGTGCATACAATCAATTTAATAAACAAGCAATAAGTATTTTGGAATTCGGACGCTTATAAGAGTCCTGGGACAGCTGATTATGGGGATGGTAATAGTATAGGCACGCTTCAGAAGGGTCGGTCTCGAGAGAGTGCCTTAATATAATAGTAGTCGTAGGCATATTAGAGCTGCAGCATTGATGTCGTTTATATGTCTAAGAATCTGATATATCGAGTGGGATGGGTGTGGAAAGTAAAGATGGAACAACAGGTCAAAGTCGTGACCATAAGCAGCCTCCCGTCGCCTGGATTTATGGGACCACAGGTGGGGCTGATGCGTTGTCACAGGAAACTGATGCATTGTGTCAGTTGCTTTAACATGGTCCAACAGAAAAACAAGTGACCCTGATCTTTTTTATCTGTTAAACATTGTGTCGGCTGCATTACAGAAATGGTGTCGAAATTTGAATTATATTTGGTTCACGTGTCATAAATTTTTTTCTACGTTTGGTGTTTGGTGTTGTATATGGGTAACATATTACAAGAGTCTTCAGAAGGCCGCCCCCGAGAGCTACGAGCACTTAAATGGTATTTATTGCGTCACAATTACCTTACGGTTTCTGGTAATTAACCTATATACAGATTCAGTGACCAAGTATTTGTAAATGTTCAGGCTGCATGGGAGAGAGAGCGGGGCTGGCTTTGAAAGATGCAAAAGACTAACTAGGAAAGCGTGTGGAGGAACTTACATGGAGTTTGTAGTTGGAGAAGTGAATAAAAAGGGTAAATTTTCTTATTTATCCCCACCGTATAGTTTAGACTGATTTCTCATTGCCACTGTCATTTAACTCTTCTACAAACTCAATTAGAAGAGTCAGAATAACGTCCTTCAAATAATTGTGCATAAACTTATTCCATATTAATTTTGGCTAAAAATTCGCTGCCATGTTGTTTCAAGAAGTATGAGCATCAAAACTTGAGCAAACTACAAGTTAGGATGAGGACTTTCAAAAAGGACATCTAAGGTGCAATAGGAAAATAACACATAGTCAAAAATGACATTAGGCAAACGCTACTACTATAGAGAGTCAATTTATTACTCAAAGTCATTCCTATATGTACAGGTGTTGTCTGGAACTTTTTTTGACCCGTTTCTGTTATTAAAAATTGTCATATGGATTCTAATGTTAATTCATATCTTTGGATGTGTGTGCACATGTGTGAAAACGTGTATGCTGAATTGAATAGATTATGCTGCTATTAAGACAAAATAAAAAGAAACTGATGCATTGAGATGTAACCTAACAAAACTGATGCATTGAGATACAACCAAACGAAACTGATGTTAGGCTTTACAAGTGATGGAAATCATTATTGTTTATTTGATTTTTTGCAGGGAATTTTGTGATTATATTAGTTATATGGAGTTCATTTACTCCAAATTATAATGCACGATAAAACGCATACTGAATGGTGAAACAGTGATGCCAATCGATCTTTTAGTATAAGTGGTTCAACAGAATCATTCAGAAAACAGCATGAAAGGTTACTCGATACACCACAACAGGTGTGGAGGAATAAGAGTAGGAATTGTGGAAACTAACACAGGAAGCCAAAGTTTAGGCGCTGAATCTTCATTGGGAAAAACGACCCGGGTGATCATACTTACCCGGTTTAATATACGTATTTTATATTATATTATATATATTTTTGAGAGTGAATTTTATCAAGGGTAACTTGAATTTTTCTTAATTACTCTTAAGGTATATTCTTTATATATATATATTTTTTTACGTTTTAAAACTTACATCACATTTATTTTGGCGCCGTTTGCCAAGGGATTAGTGTTTAACGATTCTTACCGTTTGGTGGTGGTTTGATTTGTGTTTTGAACATCCTTTCGTCCGTCGAGTTACATTCTTAGTTTAAAATCAAAAGTAAAAATTAAAAAAAAAAATAATTTTCCTTTTCTTTTTAAGTAAAAAGTAAAAGAATAAAAAAAAATAAAAAAACGAAAAAAATAATGTCCTTATTAAAAAAAAGAAAAAATACAATAAACAAAGTTGTAATACGTAACACCAACATATAATATCTTCCATTGAATAATCATTTCAATCAATTTCCGGTGAACTTGCAATTGTTCCCCAAATCGAACAAAAGAATTAACACTTGCCAATTGTGTCTCTACCTAATTACGGCTCACCTTGAAAAGCAATTTTTTGAGAGCTAAAAACGTGCAGAAGTTGATTATTTTGGTTTAAAAGTCTTTTCTGAGTAATTTCGTATAAAATCATTGTAAAAAAAAATAAAAATAAAAAAAAAAAATAAAAAAATAAGTGTAAAGTTTTGCTTTTAATTGTTAGTTTTTCCTTTTATGCGCACATCCGTTTCGCGAATCTTCGTAGACGTCGACAACAACAAACTCTTCCGAGTTAACCAATGTTGAACAAAACGTTAGGTTCCGTATTCCAATGGCCGACAATCGAAAGTTGACCCAACTATTACAAGCACCCATCGAGTTATGAAGATGCTATAGTTGTTCCACCGAT
Organism: Tanacetum coccineum; assembly: GCA_026074375.1. Classification (NCBI taxonomy): domain Eukaryota; kingdom Viridiplantae; phylum Streptophyta; class Magnoliopsida; order Asterales; family Asteraceae; genus Tanacetum; species Tanacetum coccineum. Next base: position 14,365 of record BQNB010049639.1, on the reverse strand, counting down.
CAATGCTAACAATTTCGAGCTTGAGCAACCTTTAATAAATCTTGTGCAAAGCAATAAGTTTACAGGTAGACAAGATCCCCACAATCACCTTCGATTTTTTAACAAGGTCACTTCAACGTTTAGACATCCAGAAGTTCCGAACACTTCGGTAAAGCTTTTGCTTTTTTTACTTTTTCTCTAAACGGTGATGCCCCAGAATTAGGTTAGACAAGGAACCTCCAAGATCAATTCTCACATGGGACGACCTTGTTTCAAAGTTCATAAACCAATACTTCCCACCTTCAAAAACCACTTACTATCAGAATGAGATCATTACTTTTTATCAAAAACCAAACGAAGCCTTTAATGAAGCATGGGAACGTTTTAAAAAGGACTCCTTTGTCCAATGACCCACCATGGCTTCTCGGAACTACCACCAACTTCGATACTTTTTATAATTCTTTGAAATCAAATGATCAAGATGCCTTAGATTCTGCAAGCAGGTGCAATTTCTAGACAAGATCCTCAAGAAAGGTTTAGCGATTATTGATAGCAAGTCAAAAGTTTCGTTTACATTTCCAGTAAGTCGTTGCTAATTGATTCAAGAGTGAGTTACCGGATTCCTCCTCTTTCTAATTCTAATAATTCTTTTGATATGGTAACAAATAGATCGCTACTCTCACGGATAAAATGACTATCAAGATAATCAAAAATGGTGAATCGGGGAAATGAAGCTTTAGTTGTTACTACTCCTGCATCCGTCAAAGCAGTTGAGAAGTATGTGTCACTTTGTGGATCAAATCACCATTTTAACCTTTGTCCGTTAACTCAAGGTGGAAATGATTTTCCCGTTTTTCATGACAATATCCAACAATTTCAATAAACCGCAGCCGTTGGTAATTTTCTCCAAAGAAACCAACCTTCTAATCTGGCAAGTCAAATGAAACCACCGGGTTTCAATCAACCGAATGTCCAAACCAACCAAAACCGATACCAAGGACCAATTCTAAATTCAAACCAAAACCGTGGAGGAAACTTTAATCAAAACCGTCAAAACAACCAAAATCAAGTTTATCAAGCTCCACCATACCAAACACCGAACCCAATCAACCACCAATTCAATCAAGATTACCTACCAACCTCCAACAAATATAGGTTTGGGGTGTTTGAAACGGATTTTTGAAAGCTACGTAAAAGCAAAACGGATGCATATTGAAAACTGTTGCAAAATCAAAATCAAGGATTGCAAAATCAAATGCAAATGTTACAATTTAGATAAAACAAGACTTTGCACCAAGTTTGATGATATAGCAATACCAACCAAACCTTCAAGTTCTTTACCTAGCAATACCATTCCAAACCCAAGAAAAGAAGCCAAGGCAATTACCACTTGTTGTGGTGCCTCATACGATGGACCTCCGATTCCACCGCCGGTGGTGGAAAAGGAAAGTGAGGTGACAAAGGATACGGAGCTACCGAGCACCGAAGACATCCATCCTCCTCCATTGGACCAAGAACAACCCAATGACAAAGAACCAATTTAAGAGCCTTCTTTCGTTGCTAACAAAGCCAAACCTAATTTGCCTTACCCATCGAGACTCAATAAACAAAAGATTCGTGAAAAGGATGATATCCCTAGCTTCAAAGTTTAAGGAAATTTTCGTAATCTTCACTTGAGCTAATTTTCGCGATCTCTCATTCATAGCAAAGTTTTTCTCCAATGTTAAAAAAGATGCTTAATAACAAAGACAAGTTAATTAATTGAGTTAACCAAGACACCTTTGAATGAAAATTGTAGTGCGGTTGTCCTTAAAAAGCTTCCAGAAAAGCTAGGTGACCCCGGTCGATTTCTCATTCCTTTGATTTATTCAGAGTTCATAGTACTTAGCTCATTGCCGATTTAGGTGCTAGTAGCAATCTCATGACCTTTATCCATTTGGAAAAAGCTTCAACTCTCAGGCCTAACCGAAACAAAAATGGTATTAGAATTAGCCGACCGTACAATTTCCAAACCAACCGGTGTAGCTGAAAATGTTTTTGTCAAAGTAGGGAAGTTTTACTTTCCCGCCGATTTCGTTGTTCTTGATTTTATAGCCGGATGCCACACGAGTACCCGATGAACACGGAGCGACCCTTACTTAGACGGCTCAGGCTTAAACGATGTTTACGAGGGAGAGATTACTCTTAGGAATGATGATCAATCGTTAACCCTTAAATGTGGTGATGCACCTTCCATTTCATACAACAATCTCGAATCGTTGAAGAAAGTTGATCTCATTGATGTCACATGTGAAGAGTACTCACAAGAAGTACTTGGATTTTCCGAATCATTGCTTACACATCCTTCTCGCACTTTGATCCAAAACCGATTGTTTCCAATTCCATCTCCAACACTTACTCCTTTTGATGAAAGTGATTTTCTACTCTTTTGAAGAAGCCGATGCGTTTCCACGCAATCGATGATGAACCAGTTTTCACCAAGTTTTTCAATGCTACATACTACGATCCCCAGGGTGACATCTCATTCTTGATGCACTTCTCAACAGTGATCCATTACCTAATACCTAACCAAACCAAGGAGATTACTCACCCGGAATTCAAAAAGATCTTAAAGTTTTGGAAACCAAAAGAGTCTTCACTTGAACCAAAGAAGAAATTCCCGAAGTCGAGCTTAAAGAGTTACCCCTCAGCATCTTGAGTATGATGCCACTTTTTAGAGAAAAATAACACGCTTTTCCAGTCAATAATTTCAAAGATTTTGAGACAAGAAGAAAAGACTCACTCATTAACGTTCTAAAAAAACCAAAAACAAGCATTTGCTTGGAAACTTTCTGATAACCGAGGCCTAGATCCAAATTTACTACAATAACAAAATCCCTTTAGAAGATGATTAACCCAACCTTCAGTGCAACATCAACGGAGGGTTAACCTTAAAATCTCCAGACGTCATCAAGAAGAAGTAGAAAAACTTCTTGACGCGGATTGATTTTAATCCAATTTTCGGATAGTCCATGGGTTAGTCCGGTCCATTGTGTTCCTAAAAAAGGTGGTATGACCGTTGTCACAAACGAAGAAAATGAGCTGGTGCCTACAAGATTAGTTACGTAATGGAGAGTTTGCATCGACTATCGGAAGCTGAACGAAGCAACTTGTAAAGACCATTTTCCGTTGCCATTCATGGACCAAATGTTAGAGCGATTAGCCGGCAATGATATTATTGTTTCTTAGATGGTTCATCAGGGGTATTTTCAAATTCCAATTGATCTAAAGATCAAGAGGAAAACTACTTTTTACGTGCCTATACGGAACCTTCGCGTACCGTCGTATGCCATTCGGATTGTGCAATGCTCCCGGAACTTTCCAACGTTGTATGATGGCCATTTTTCACGATATGATAGAGAAAACAATGGAAATTTTTATGGACGATTTTTCAGTTTTTAGAGATTCTTTTTCCTCGTGTCTTGCAAATTTAGATAAAATGCTTAAAAGATGTGAAGACACCAAATTAGCACTAAATTGGGAAAAGAGCCATTTCATGGGTAAAGAAGGCATTGTTTTAGGACATAAGATCTCTAGAAAAGGAATTGAAGTCGATAAGCTAAAGTTGAATGTAATTTCTTAAGCTTCCTCACCAACGACCGACAAAGGAATTCGACAGTTGTTCTCGGGCATGCTGGATTCTATCCGAGATTTGCAAGACTTTTCAAAATCTCTCGTACCCATGACCTATCTCATAGAGAAAACACTAGCCCATTTATTTTTTTCGGAAGATTGCATTCTTGCTTCAAACATTGAAAAAGAAATTGACCGAAGCTCCCAAATCTCATTGCTCCGAATTCGGGGCCTCAACCTTTTGAAATCATGTGCGATGCAAGTGATTTATGCAAAAGGTGCATGTCCCCTAGGCAGAGATTAAAAGCATTTCTGACCAATTCATTACGCTATCAAGAAAGACGATGCTGAAGCAGAAACAAAATTAACCAACAACCGAGAGGAGATGCTTGCAGTAGTTTATGCTTCGAGAAGTTTTCGATCATATCTATCATTAACTAGATTGTTTGTTTACAAACGGATCACTCCGCTTTGAAATACCTCTTTCAACAAGAAGACGCCAAGCAAGATTGCTTCGCTGGGTCCTTACATCTTCAAGAAATTTGATTTTAAAGTTTCGAACCAAGGAAGCTGAAACTATGCAAGCCGATCACACATCTCTCATTCTTATAAAACCCTTAAGTGAGAATACTTTGATCCAAAAGAGATTACCGAGACTTTTCCTTTAGAGACTTTAAGTGTATTAACTTCCAAAGAACCAAAGTCCCCCCAAAAAAATGGGGTTACGCACGACATTTGCTACGTACCAAGCGGAGGAAATTCATTAAAAATGAATGTCGACTCAAAGAAAAACAAGTTCTTTAAAGGATTTAAAAACATTATTTTTGGATGACCTCTTTTTCTTTCAAGACTTGTGCGGATAAATTATCTGAAGGGTGGTGTGGATGGCAAAGAAGCTCTCAAAATTCTTCCTCAGAAGCTATGTCATAGTGGACCCCCGCCTCCTGGGGGACACTATAGTGCCACATTACCTGGCCAGAGAAGTTTTTGATGCCATTTTTTATTGGCCTACCATTTATAAGGATGCTTTCGAATTGATCAAATCTTGTGATGCATGTCAAAGGCAAGGCAAAATCTCTCAACGTGATGAGATGCCTCAAAATGCAATCCAAGTTTGTGAGATTTTCGATTTATGAGGAATTGATTTTATGGGACCTTTTCCGTCATCTAGGGGTAACAAATATATTCTAGTAGCCGTCGATTATCTTTCCAAGTGGGTTGAAGCGAAAGCGCTCCCTACCAACGATGCTAGGGTAGTTGTTAAGTTCTTAAAATCCCTTTTCTCCCGATTCGGTGCTCCGAGAGCAATCATAAGCGATCGTGGGACCCATTTTTGTAACGACAAATTTGATAAAGTTATGTCTAAATATGGTGTCACCCATCGTCTTTCAACTCCTTACCACCCTCAGACGAGTGGTCAAGTTGAAGTCACGAATCGAGGTCTCAAAAGAATTTTGGAGAGGACGGTAGGAGAAAACCGTGCCTCATGTTCTGACAAACTAGATGATGCATTATGGGCTTTTAGAACCACTTACAAGACTCCGATAGGATGCACTCCTTATAAGCTAGTATATGGAAAAGCGTGTCACTTACCAGTTGAATTAGAACACAAAGCATATTGGGCTCTTAAGCATGCCAACTTTGATTTAAAGACCGCGGGCGATCATCGAAAGCTTCAACTCAATGAACTAAGCGAGCTTCGTGATCAAGCTTACGAGAATTCGCTAATCTACAAGGAGAAGACAAAGAAGCTACACGATTCCAAGATAAAGAACCGAATCTTCAATGTTGGTGATCAAGTCTTGCTTTTCAACTCCCGATTAAAGATTTTCTCCGGAAAGCTCAAGTCCCGATGGTCCGGACCTTTCACAATCACCGAAGTTTATCCTTATGGCACTGCCAAGTTGTCTCATGCCGATGGTTCTAATTTCAAAGTCAACTGCCACCGTCTTAAGCACTACTATGGAGGGGATACACCACCATTGGTTATCTCGGACCTCCAGACTTTCCCTAAGGACAACTAAATTCAGGGATCGAGTCGAGCTTGCGACTCGGTGACCAAAAACAAGCCGCTTCGTGGGAGTTCACCCCATGCTTATCCTTTCTATTTTCTTTCTATTTTCTATTATCAAATGTGTTGTGTTGAGAGAGGCTTGTACTCTCTCCGATTTCTCCGATTTCTCGATGCTTGTTTGTAGTGATTATTGTTAAGGATTTCACAACAAATTCTTTGAAGCCTCACGTGGTCCCATACCTTCATCATTATCGATTAACGTTTACTTTGTACATAATTTCATAAACGGCTTAGAATTTTCGTAGAGACCCCGACTTAAACATTGAGGACCAATGTTTTCGTTATATGGGGAAGGGAATCTATCGATTTGATGTTGCTTGCTTATTGTTTTGTTCTCACGTACCCGTTTTTCCCACAAAAATAGCAAAAATTTTAAATTTTTCAGTCTTGTTATTTAGTTTAAATATAAAATATATATATATATATATATATATATATATATATATATATATATAAATAAAAAAAATAAAAAAAATAATAAGTGTTAAGACAAAAATGTAGGTTTTCCGTTGGTAAGAATAAGAAGTAATTTTTGACCCAATCGTACGTGTAGAGTTCTAGCTTTCTCCCTTAACAATTAATGATGATAGTTTGTGCTAGTCTCACGTAGACTTTAAACATGCTAGACTTGAATCATTAGTAAAAGAAGACTTGTGCTAATCTCAAGTAGATTTTAAATATGCCAAGTTGGATTTTATATGGCTAAGTATTTGCAAATCTCTTTTGTGAAGAACAAGAAATGATAGTGTTATTTATAAGTCATGACATTAAACGTAGAATAGTTGGTTTTCTTTCAAGCTCATAAGTGTTAATTGTGGCTTTTTCTCCCATAGCATTGTTTTACCTTATTATAGTGAATGTTTAATAAATAAAGTTGTATGGTTTTTTGGTTAATAATTAGCTAATAGAAGTTTTCTTTAGTTCCTTTGTGATTAGGATGAGTACACATCAGGAATACTTAATTTGGCATACTATATGTATCATATAAAGAAATATTTTGCTTATTCCTTAAAGAGCCTTAGGGTATAGGGAAAAGTAGAATTTCAAATAATAATCCGAGACTGATAAAAGTTTGCTGCATCTTGCCGGCTCACAAACCGATGTTACAGCCTTATAAAAGGTCGAGGAAGTTACGTAGGTCTAATATATTGCTATTCTTGTCGGAGACGTGGCCGATGTTGTAGCCTCTAAAGGACTGAGGTTTAATAATGTCTGCTTAATTTTTGCTTATTTGTGCTTAAAGAGCCTAAGGGTATATGGTTCAAAAAAAGATTGGTCCAATCATGTCTTCAAGAGCCTTAGGGTATAATGAACATGAATGGTGTCTTGCTTAACGTAGCCTAATAAAAGCCAAATTTTGGTTGCCCTCGAGTGACTTTAATCATGATGACATTTGATCTTTTGAAAAAGGCTAGGAGCTAACTGTTCTTAACCGTTACGCTTTATTTTTGGAATTAATAAGTATCGAAACAAGTCTTAAAGAGCCTTCGGGTATATGACTTAAGTAAAAATCTGAGATAACAAATATTAGGAAATAAGGGAGGAAAGTAAGTACGCAATTAGTCTTTATGAGGAAGTGGTTAGTGTCAAGACTTGGTAATTAACAATGAACTGGTTTTTGAGCTTAGCATGGTAAAAGTGAAAAATCGGGGATGATGAAGTTATCTTTTAGACACTTAATTGTGCTTTTGTCTATGATCCTAAAAGTTACCAATAGGTAATGAAAACAATACATTATGTCAACACAAATAAGTTGTAGTTAGGTAGTTAATTATCAAGAAAAATCAATAAAAAGAAAAAAAATCTTTGAAAATGGGAAATCGGGTGTTTTATAACTTGTGATCTCTAATTCCCTACTCAACAAAAATCGTTGCTACCGTAAGAAACTCTATATAAATAATACACTTTAAATAGATGGGACCACCTAAATTCATTAATTAAAGTGTTATTAAATAATCGATAAATTCAATAATTATTAATTTATATATTAATTAATATATTTATTAATTTATAGTATACAACAAATAGTTGAAAGAAAAATTCGCTATATATTAATTAATTTTTTATTAATTATTTGTATACAATGCATGTAATATCAAATAAAGCCCAATTTGAAAGAAACCTTCAATCCCCACCTTATTATGCCTTCTGTGTTCAATGTATCACTTTAAGGACATTAAAAATATTTTTTATATAAATATCAAGATCAAAAAGGTTCACACAAATAAATCATACACACAAAAACAGGGCTTCCCCCGTCTAAAGTGGGAAAAAAAACAACTAATGACAGAAGAGATCGAAGAGCAATATGCAAGCACAACAATGGATAATCCAAGTCTCAACTCAAAGGCAATTGCAAGAATGGGTTCATAGTAACTATGGTTTGCCAGGTGGATCCAAGCACATATCGAATACAGTTAAGCGGTCTTAAGAGTACTCTCACTTTGCTCCCGAAAGAGGCGATGTTAAGCGTCACAAAACCGCAAAATTTCACTGACCTACGAAAAATCACTCATATGAATTTATTCTTCAATATCAAGAACATGTAATAATACAGTGAACTAATCATCGAGAAGGCGAAAAAGTTCATGAAAGATATGTACAAGGGGAAATTTGGATTCCAACAAAAAACAAAAGAACAATTGAGTCATCTTCAAGAAACCTTCATAAATCAATCATGTAATATGCTATATAATAAGGAATTATTAATTATAATTTATATGGGGTCTAAAGAAATAATAAAAATTGTATATCGATAATTTATAGCGAATTAATTAATTTTCACCCTATCCCCGAGTCGGGACCGGGCAAAAAATATTAGCTAGAGAGTTTATTAAATAATCGAGTATTAATTTATCGAGTTTCTACTTAACTTTTCAAGGGTTTAGTTGAGAATTTTTCAGGTATTTTTTTTAATAAGGCATGAGATATTGCTGAGGACACACAAAACGTTAAGTTTGGGAAGTGTGATAAGTGTAAAAGTACACCATATCCGTTATTATCCTAAACTAACCAAATAAACCCAAAACATACCAAAAATGCCAAAAATATGCTTGTATTTGTGTTTGTGTGAATGTACGGAATAAATTCAAAACATCCCCACAAGAAAACAGCAAAAACGACAAGCAACGGAACGAGACATCAGACGAGCAAAGCCGAAGGCAGAAATGATCAAGCCCCAGTCAAAAGCCCAATCTAAAGCCCCCTTTCCCCTCATAACAGCGCGCACAAGGGCCAGTTTGGCGCAATTATATCGAGAGTCTGTTTATATAATCAAGAAAAGAAGAAAAAAGAACACAAGGACCATTTGTGTAATCTCCTAAAAATCCAACAACTTTAACTGTTAAAATTGGGCGCCAAACCTATTTTACTATTCACCCGTCTTTCCCGTTTCACCATCCAGGGTAAAAGAGAGGGCAAATAGAAATTGAGGGTCAAGGACGTCTATTCAAGTGGTCTAAATCAAGATGCAAGGGACAAATCAGTCTTTCCAAGAGATTCATTAGCTCAAGATCAAGCTCAAGCCACGGAGAAAGCACAAACTTAAGTGGGTTTTTTGTGCTAAAACACTCACAAAACTAGCACAAACGTCACATCAAGGGAATGACACGCTGGCAATCCTCATAATCTATCTCTAAGTTGATCACAACGAGCTACAATCTTGAGGCCAAATGATTGAAGAAATGATTGGTCAGGATTAAAAGATTGGAGAGCAAGGCAAGAGGGTCTGGAAGCTTCAGCTTGACACTATAAATAGGCCTCACTTCTCACAAACACAGGAGATCGAGGTTTTTAGTAATTTTTAGTCTAGCTTAAATTTGTATTTTTCTTAAATGTAATTTTCCTTTTTCAAGTAATGTAATCAGTTTCTTTAATTAATGAAATTCAGTCTTTAGTGTTTTAAATCTCATTTTCTAAGCTCTCATTTAAAGTCATAAGCTCTCTTAATAAGCTAAGTTGTCTCAATAAGCTAATAAGCTCATTTAAAGCTCTTTCAGTCTATAAGCTGAAATAGAGCTTATTGAATTCAGTATTAATCTTATCTAAACCTTAAATCAGTTTAATCTACATGGAGCTTATTGGATAGAGCTTTTGGATGGGATCTTATAACTTGGAAGAATCCAATGACTTATACCCTAGCTTATCATAAGCAGGAGCTTGTACTGCCACAGCTAACTGGTATTTCCATTTGGTTAGCTAAAGGATCAAGTAAGTTTCTCTTTTTATTCTTCTTCAATTCCAATTTAAATTGCTTAGTTATATTATAAGCTTAATAATGCTTATTTTTCTATTCTCATTGCTTATTATGTTTAGAATAGCTCTTATAGTGCTTATTAGTTGTTTGTCCTCATCTGATTTTGCTTAAATAGTTATAGATCATTAGTTACTAAATTTCTGTCATAAAAACTCATAAAAATCAAAAAAATATTAGCTTAATTAGTTAAGATCTTAGAATTTTACTTATTCAGTTGTTTAATCATGATTGCTAAGTTTGTTTAAGCTAGTTATTATCTGTATTTAGAATTTGTTCAGTAGATTCATCTTAAAAAAGGTATTTCTTAAATCTGTTCATAGTCCTAAAAGGTGGTGGTTTGTTTAGTGCACTCTTGAATTGCACTATCACTAGCAGTACTAACATAAGTTTATATGCTGAACCTTTACACTACCATACTAACCATAAGTATAGATGTTAGCTTAGATTTAGCATTGCAAAATCAGTAGGATTAAGTTTAGTTATAGCTTATTATGAATTTAATTTTAGTTTTCATTTTCTAGCTCAGTTTTCTTTGCATTTTTAGATTAAGCACATCATAAGCTTTCTAGATCACTTTTCCTTTTTTAGAATTAAGCTTAAATTAAGCAGTTTATAGCTAGCTAAGTAAAGATAAGCTCAAAACCCTTCTTTCTGAGGTTAGTTTAGAAATAAGATTTTATTGAGCTTAATCTGTGAGTTTCAGCCCAAGTAGCTTTTTATTAATTTCGTCCCACTAGCTTCCTATACAACTTTGCTCTTTGATTTTCATTTTAAGCTCTTTAAATCCGAAATGCTTATTGGACTTAATTTGTGATCGGGAATAGATTCTCAGGTAATAGTGTAACTTTCAATTTAGTTGTTTACTAAGTTGGTGGCCCTCCGTTAGTTTGTTAGTTTCCCCGTTAGTCTCTTAGATCTTTGCACCATTAGTCCCTTAGTTTAAGTTGTTAACTAGCTTATTAATTTAATTAGTAATTAGTTTAATATTAAATTATTATATTAAACTTTCTAAAAAAAAATAAAAAATAAGGCTTTTAATTTTAATAATTTCTACATTTTTTTCTTTAGTGAAATCTTAAGTTCACCTTTTTAGGGTTAAACTCGTAAGTCATTATTGCTTATAGTTGCATTTCCATATTTATTTAATTGTTCAATTTAATTTTATTTTTCATATCTTTCCCAATCAAATATCTTTGCTTCATTCAAATCAGAATCCGAACCTAAACGAGGCTTCAATTTCACTAGTCATTGGGGATAACGACCCGGGTGATCAAACTTACCCGGTTAAATATACGTATTATATATTATATTATATATATTTTTGAGAGTGAATTTTATCAAGGGTAACTTGGTAATTTTCTTAATTACTCTTTTAAAAGTATTATATTTTATATATATTTTACGTGTATAAAACTTACAATCTTTTACACTTTTTAATTATGTTTAATACCAATTATACCTTTATCTATACATTTTTAGCCAAATTTTAATTTCAATTATATACAAAAATGCCATCATGCATTAATGACTATTGATTAAATGATCCAAGGGTCTAGATTACTTTAAAATAGTTCTGTAAAGTTCTGCACATAAAATGAGTTCTCAATATAACGCGCCTCTACATATATATATGTATATATGTATATATACATATATATATATATACATATATATACATATATATATATATATATATATATATATATATATATATATATATATATATATATATATATATATATATATATATATATATAAACCCAATTTCGGTAATAATAGTTATGACCGAAATTTCGGTAACTATTATGACCGAAATTGTAATTTATGAATGTTGGGACCACAAGGTTTTTCAAATAGTATGATAATTGTAATCAGCACAATATCCCAAAATGTATCAAGCATGTATTGCCTTATGTAACATAAGGTGTGATTAAACATTATACCCTACGTTCTGAAAAATGCGACGTAGACGTTATAAGTATGCCTCTTATTCAAGCACGGTAAGAGTTCATAGAGTATGTGGTGTTTGGCCCTAAGGCACCAAGCCAAATCGTGATCCGACATGAATAGAACTACGTTTAATTTCGATTCTTGAACAAAGTGAGAGCTAATCACCCGACCTGGTTGTATCAAAACGCATAAAGATCTATTTTTATAACATCGCGGCATTACACCTCGCGAGTAATTAACATATCAAGCAACTAACTACTTCGTAAATCATTCAGATAACATTCAACTTTTTAGTGGCAAGAAATACCCATAATTACCTACAACAAGGTTTCACTAATAATGAAAACGAGGATATTTCAATCATTTAGTAGTTTTAGGAAAATTGAAGGATATAGACAAGAAACAAGAGAAAAGGGGCTTAAAGTGTAATTTTCTAAAGAATGTTACGGCGTAACACCAAAAATGGTTACACCGTAACTTATATTAAGCAAGTACGAAGATCAAGGACAACTTTACGGCGTAACACCATATCTAGTTACGCTTTAACCATGTATTTAGAAGGAAATTTTACCCAAGATAGAGTTACGGCGTAACACCCCTTATGGTTACACCGTAACCATGAAGATCCACAAATATGGAATGATTACATATGGAAATTATTTGAAGGTTACGGCGTAACACAATATCTGGTTACACCACAACAACTGCTTAATTATGGAATGCTGTGTAAGAAGGTTACGGCGTAACACCTTTATTAGTTACGTCGTAACAAGTTTGATACCTATAAATAGAGGCCTCATTCAAGCTATTCCAACATCAATTCCTCCACATCCAATTGGAGAGGCGACAAAGGCTTCCAACCTTCGAAGAATTCCACTTGGAGTCCAAGGGAGATCACACTTTACTTACTTTTTGTATTTAATCGTTCAAATACGAATCCTGTAAGAATTATGAGCTTTCAATCTATGGTTTCCTCCTAGTTCTTGCTGTTTTCCGTACCATGAGCGCTAAGCCTTAAAGTGCTGCCTAGTTATCAATTACTGTTGTTATGATGTTTGTTTCCTGTTAGATTATGGTTTCATTAGATATTCCTTGACTATCGTGTAACCCTGGATTTTGGTAGTATGGGTGGTTTGGACCTTGCTTGCCCCATTATTAGATTATCTAGTCAATATGGGATCCATCGGGTACTATGGAGGATCATGACTCCGACCTCTAGTGTAGGAACTGACCGGTCTTTGCACTTATCACTCAATATACTTAAAAAGCACCGGAACTCTTTCAGAGGGGGTTAATAATCTGTATAGGTTATTAGATAAGTTTTGGGAATAGTTTGAATTAATCACTGCAACCTGGATATCCTACCTCCTATATGATTTGGACTAAGTCGGAAGCACGGAAAGTATATGATAGACTAAATATACCTATTCAAGTCTATCGACTTTAGAAACCACTAATGAAACAATAGTTTAACATTGCACAAGAAAATGTTTTCATAACCGTAGTAATGAAGTAACTAGGTTAGCACGTTTTCTCTCCTGATATCTCTAACTCTTTTAATTTTCAGTAATTAATTTTATTGTTATTTATTCCAAATCAATCTAAAAACCATTTTTAAAACGTGACATTTCAAATTAAAACTAATTACAACTTAGCTCTTGGGACGACCTCGGATTTACCATTTTATACTACCCACGATCGGGTTCTCTGCCTGTTAGTGCGTTGTCAGGTAGATTGAGTTTTATAAATTTAAAACTTGATAAATTAATATTTAAAAGAAAATACGCATCAAGTTTTTAGCGCCGTTGCCGGGGAGCTAAAAGTTAGTAATAATTTGAATTTATGTATATATTTACTTTTGTAAATATATTCTGCTAGTTTTTCTTTTAAGTTTTCAGAAATGGAAGATGATGTAGACATCAGCGCGCTCACCATGGAACACTACATAGCTTTGATTCCAGATGACATTAAACCAGGCATAGTTAACCCCAAGATTGGCGACGACGTCGAATTTGAGATAAATGCAAACTTTATGAGGGAATTAAGACGCAAACTATTCGCAGGCACCGATGATGAAGACGCTTACGAACATGTACGTACGGTATTAGAGATTGTGGATCTCTTCCACTTCCATGGCGCCACTCACGATGCAATTATGCTTAGGGTGTTTTCAATTACACTCAAGGGACGAGCCTTGAGATGGAAAAACAGGCTTCCAGCAGGGACAATCACTACATGGGATCTCCTTAAAAAGGAATTTATTTGGAGATATTATCACCCTTTCATAACTGCCAAAAAATTAGAAGAAATCTGCAATTTCAAGCAAGAGAGGGACGATACATTTTATCATGCTTGGGAAAGATACAATGATCTTCTTTACCAATGTCCGCTGCACAATCTAAACTTTCAACAAAAGGTTCATATCTTCTACACTGGATTAGACATCTCTACCCGCAAAATTCTTGACTCTAACAGATTCATTCCTCTGATGACAC
>BQNB010049638.1:0-41942 GCA_026074375.1 Tanacetum coccineum | reverse complement strand
ATATAAGCATGCGAAGGATTGAAGAGCGAGTAAACGATGGACAAACACCGAGCACGAGAACCTTCAAAATCCGGGCAATCCTGGACATAAAATCATAAAACATAAAACACGAGAAAGGAAGAGTCTAGCCTCCTCACATCATACTTATTCATAAATATTATACTAATATACTACTAAGGATAAGCTTGGGTTGCCACCCACGAAGCGCTTGTTTTTGTGCGAGTCTCTAGCTTGACTCTCCCAATATCATCGTGATATTAGGGACAAAACAAGTGGAAGAGCAAACTTTCATCGGACATTCAACTACCACTGGCTCTAGAGAATAAAAACTTAAAATGGAGATGCCGGGATCAAAAATGATATCTTCACTCCCGGAGGAGAGAGGAAGAGAAGAATCCTCAGGGTAGGTGAGAAACGGGAGAAAAATCCGAATGACAAATGTGAAGGAATCGTCATCTTCAACATTTTGGGAAAAAAGAATCTCACATCCCCCTGGGTCAAAACATTCGTCTTCATTAAGCTCATCAAAATAGTTTGTCACGGCGGTATCGAGCTCAATGTCGAAGGTAAAACGCTCATACTCGGGAATAGGATCATCGTTAAGTAAGTCATCAAGAAAAATAATATCCCCTTTCGAGTCAAAATCACTCTCAATACCCAGTGGTATCGAGTCTTTCAAAACAAGAAATGTATCAACCTCCTCTATAAGAAAGTCACTATCCACAACTAGAATAGGAGAAGAGGAGGGATATTCGAGCACAAAAGGAATAGAAGGAGTAAGATTCAATGCTTCGATCTTATCAATAAAAAGATTGACATTTAATAATTTCTCACGAAGAATTCCGTCCTCGATTTGAAGAATATCAATATCAATCGCTCCTTCTTCTTCATCAAAATCGTCTTCATCAATTCCCGGTAGAATTGGATCAATACAATCGAGTTCACTGACGAACTCCTCGGGAAGAAAATCAATCTTAGGAGATGTGATCAAAATATCTCGATTAAGCAAAGAGTCAATAAGTTCCAATTCGGCATCAAAGTGATCATTATAACAAAACGGCACATCACAAATATCATCGGAAATACCCTTGGACTCACTTGGGATTGGGACAAGGTTCTCAACACTAGACTTTATTAATTTGTCTGATTCCGTTTCTGAAATAGAGCTAAGATACTCGTCCCCCATACTTAAAGATTTATCGGGTTCCTCGGTAGATAAATCGGGTGTGATTGCTTTAGACGAATTCTCTAAATATTCCTTATATTGAATAGTGTAATCTTCATCATCATCGTCAATCATAGGAAAATTCCAATATGGAGTAAAACTTTGAGTTGCATGCTCCTCCTGCTCTTTCTAAACTGCCAGATTAGCCGCTTGCTCACGTTCAATACGTTTTTCTTCACGTTGTTTCAAAATTTCATTAATAGTTTGCGAATCATTAGAAAGTTGAAGTAGCAATTCCGGCAAACTCCATGTTTTAATTTGCTTTTCATCCCAAACTTGAATTAATTTGAGAATTCTTTCCTTAACCAACAATACTCTTATACTCATTTCTTCATGAGTAAAAATATTTCTATTCAAAAGGGTTCGATTAGCTTTAATTAGCCTTGCCATATCTAGCAACATATCATTATTCGATCTTCGATGAAGTTGTTGAGTGACGGAAAATTGCGAGGGTTGATATTGGTCAAAACCGGAATAAATCGGATTATAACAAAAATTAGGATCATAATTTTGGTTCATCGGTTGACGTTGATAGTTTTCATAAGAATCCCTGTAGTTTTCACAAGAATACGTCTGGTACTAGGGTTGTGGAGGTGGGTCGGAAAAATTTAAAGAATTTGGATTTGTATCATACTTACAATGAAAACAAATTCCTCCATAACGCATATTTCCACACCTTTCGCAAGTACATTGTCGAAAAATCGAACCGTCTAACGGTTCTCCACACCCGTAGCAACAAAAACGTTCGTCGAATGACGACATTAGAAATAAACAAAATAGAAGGATAGGAGAAAGAATTAAACGGATATGAGATTACGGAGACTATTTTTGGGTTTTTATGTATAAAGAGAAAATATTTTTGGGACCGATAAATCAAAAGTGCACGGTAGCTCACTAAAAATACGTACAAGAAAGCGAAGGAGCTGGTAAGCCGAGGCGCTATTTAGAATAACCCTTCTCCTTTTGGGTGATGTTCTTAAAACCCGCCTTAAACTTCCCTTATAGTTCGTAACCTAGAGGTGAGCCGATTTAACAATTGACATCACGGTCGTTTTTAATATTAAAATAAAATAAAATAAAAATAGAAGTATAAAGTATTTTTGTATTTTTATATTTTTATAATATAAGAAAATAATATTCACAAATGAAAGCGATAACTTCACGAGGAAGGATCTTCAATCACTAATCTTCAAACGAAACGCGATAATCGTACACACCTCCCCGGCAACGGCGCCAAAAACTAATTCGTCCAAATACGTATATATAAAATATAGTATAAGGATTAGTCAATAATAGTATAAGGTAAGTATCCGCGAGGATTCTAGAAGATTACCTTTAACCAAAGTAATTTCAAAAACCTTCCCGAGTCGTATCCCGACGAGGTGCGAATTGAGAATCGGTTAAGTTCGTGATCGCGTGATTTGAATGATTTTAAAAGACTTTGATTTTGGTTTCTATAACTATTAATGAAAATAGAAATAACATGTAAAATGCAAGTAAAAACAAGTAAACAATTAAAGCATTTAAGAAATTAAGCATAAAACGATAACGGGAAATTAAAAACGCGACTTAAAACCTAATCTATCAAAATTAAGGCCTACAAATGCAAATTTAATTTTTATAAATCCTAAATGACTAAAATAATTTTCAGAAAAAGAATTATATTTTTTTGATTTTTATTTTATTTATTATGAATTAAAAACTATTTTAATCTAGAAAATTAATTAAAAATACTAAACTAATTTATAAAAATTTGGAAAAATCAAGGAAAATAATTTGAACTATGTAGATTCTAAGAAAAATAAGAACTGGTAAAAACGCTGAACAAATAAGCAGATAATAAGCTAATAAGCTCTGATAAGCAAAACTACAAGAAAAGGTTAAAAAAATTAAGAGATGGAAGGATGACAGAAAAGACCCAAGGGCGCGTTTGGTTAAGGAGTGTTTGTTAAATACGTTGGTGTGCAAAGGGGGAGGTCACAGGTTCGAAACCTGTGGCATCCCTTTTTGACAAAACTTTTATTTTTAATTTTCTTTTTGAAAATAAGCAAAAACTAAAAACTTTAATAAAACAACTTTTATTAAAACTTAAAAATAAGCTAGGAATAAGCTGAAAAAGGCTAAAATATTATAAAGAAAAACAAGAGTATAAAATGACTTATGACACATTTTAAAGCTAACTTAAGGGACAAATAAGCACTTCCTATAAGCTAAAAGCTTCAAACAGATTGAGACTAATACCAAGAGGACTCAAATAAGCAAAAAAAAATTAAGCAAGCTACTTAAAAAAATAAGCTAGAAAGAAAGCTGAATAAGACAGACTAGGCTACTACTCTTTTTGGCTTTTTGGATTTTAAAAGGAAAATAAGCTACTTTATGCCTAGGTTTAAGCTGTTAAATGAAGACTAAATGTAAAAATAAGCTGAAACAGATCACGTGTGAACCCTAGAGAGCTTATTCCTTCAATTTCAAACCTTAAAACAACTTATAACTATCCTAGATTTGCATATGAAAATGAGACTTTTTAAAAAAAATGAGACTTAATGACAGATTAAAACCAAAGATCAATTGGACTCTTTTATTAACTACTATCTACTAGATTTGGAGTCTAACTTAAGCATAAAAGCAATATTTAAATGCCATGAATCTATTTCTTAATCAAACAAGCTTAATTCTCAAAAAGTAATCCCACATATTCAAACCGAGGATACACTAAACCTTAACTTTGATTTTTAGCTTTTAAAAACTTAAAACAACTGACTAAAAGACTTATTAAAAGCTAGCTAAATCTGACTTAGAAGCCAAAATCAATTTTTCTCCTATTTTTACCCATTTTGATGCTTATGCCAAACACCCCTTTTAGTATTTGAAATCCAATTTAAACTTGTTTATGACTGTTTTAAACTAAGGTTTTTGAAAACAGATAATAAACTAACAATCACAAGACCTAATAAGCAAAATGATAAGCACTTATAAATAAGCACACAGAATAAGCATTTTTAGGCTAATTAGACAGTTTTAAATGAAAACATGAACCAAGATAATTTAAACTATGATTAAGCATAGATAAGCAATAAACGTTAATAATAAGCAGTATTAAGCAGTAATAAGCACTAAAATAAGTAGATGAATATTAAATAAGCTTAAAGATGAAAAGTTAAACTTACTAAACCCTTTGCTTAAACAAGGGTAGAAAATGCTCGAGGAGCTACTCAACTAGCTCCAGCTTATAAATAAGCTGGTAAGAAAGCCATAAGCCCATCCATGACTGGCTTATCATCCATTAAGCTCTTAAAACCTCAAACCTCAACTAATTGTGAAGAAACTTAACCAACAAGCTCAAATAAGCTTTTGAGGCTTATTTGAGCTTCTGAAAGCTAAACTTGAATATGAAATGGCTAATTTAGCTTAAAACATATTAAGACTTATTTTTAAGAAAATTGCATAAAGTGAGAATTAAAAGCACAATTCATGAAAACTGAAACAAACACTTTTATTAATAAAAAGGGAATTACATTAAGCTGAATTACAATAAAATAAGCTAGGAAAATAAGCTAATAGCTATACTACTCTACTCCTAAACTAGATGCCTTGCTTTTATAGGAGTGAGGTGAAGCTTCTAGCCCTCTGGACGCTCCCCTATCCTTCAATCATAGCCATCCAATCATAATTACCTCTAATCATCCAATTATGACCGTTGGATTGAGGTGACACGTATCTTTACCTCAATGAGACATGCTAGGGGATTGCCAGCGTCCATTGGACTCCCCTTGTGTCAGAGTGTCATACAAAGGCTTATAGAAGTCCTTACGAGCGTACTTTGAAGCGTGTGATATGATTTACCCTGTTCGTGGGGTTTTGGCAGAGTGAATAAAGAGAGTTGAGACTAAAAGAAAGAAGGGATGATAAACAGTAATTTTGACTTTTTGGACCGTATGTGTTTATAAAAGTTTAGACTTGGGTAGGTTATTATTAGGCTTGGGATATTATTTATGGGGCAGTTTTCTATATATTAAGATGGTTTAGGGATTTGGATTAGATTTATGGTTTAATAGCTTTAGGTTTTGGACTTGACCCGGGGCCCATTAAGGTGAGCCCGGGTTGGTGCACAATGATTGATGGGCACGCCTTATTGGCTGTCGGGCTTCTCGTGCTCATCTCGCCAATTCTCGTGTTTGGCTTTGTTCGTTTTGCCTTTAATTTTATTCTTTGTGGATGAATATCGATACTGCAACGACCACAATCACAAACTCTAGTACGAATTTAGTCAATGCTTTTTATCATGTTATTGGTCATATTTTGGTCTTTTTGAGCTGAATTAATCAGGTTATATAAGAAGGGTATGTTTGGTATTTATAACCAATCATACCAAAGTATATTCCCTCGCTTATACTAAGGTATTGTTAGTCGTACCTTCACGCATTATTTATAAAAGTAAACACTTTTTTTAGAAAACTAAGATTCTTAATCCCTCATGATTAACTACCTCGAAAAGTAACTAAGTATTCATCATAAGGGATTAAAGAAACATTAGTTCTGAAAAGCCCCGTTTTTCCATTTTCAACATTTTTCATCATTTTTTTATGTTGTTTCATAACTCTCCATACTTCAACACTTCATAACATTATGCTTTCATTATTCTTCGATAATACTTAGGATCATGGAACAAGCAAAATAAATTCATCGTCCCCAACTTTCACTTCTCCATACTAAGCTTAAAAACAAGATCATTGTCAAATACAAGTCATGATACTAACACTACTCATAAATACTAATTGTGTGTTACTTTTCCTACCTTATTCCTAATTTTGTATCTCGGGATTTTATTTTTGTCCTATACCCGAATGCTCTTTAAGACTTATTTTGATATTTATTAAATCCGAAAATAAAGCGGGACGGTTGAAGATAAAAATTAGATTCTACCCTATTCTTGAAAATCGATGAGGTCCACATCGAGGTGACCGAAATTTAGCTTTTATTAGGCTACTTATTTATTTAACTTGATTTACGTCATATACCCTAAGGCTCTTTAAGACATAAATCAAGTGAGATTTAATTTGCACCATATACCCTAAGGCTCTTTAAGGTACAAACAAATCATTTATTAAACATGATTCAATCATTCATACCATATACCCTAAGGCTCTTTAAGGTATGAACAATTTAATCACTTACACCATATACCCTTAGGCTCTTTAAGGCATAAGTAATCTCATGATTAACTCTACTTACACCATATACCCGAAGGCTCTTTAAGGCATAAGTAATCTCATGATTAACTCTACTTACACCATATACCCGAAGGCTCTTTAAGGTGTAAGTAAAGCAATTATTCATATGATATATATAGTATGCCAAATTTCGAATCCCGATGTGTACCTATTTTATTGGCATCGTCTTCCAAGTTAGTGGAAAGTTACTAAAAATTAAATTAAACCGGACAACCTTATTTATTAAACATTATTAATATACAAGTGAAACAAACTAATAAGAGAAAAAGCCACAATTAATACTTATGAGCTTTAAAGAAAACCAAAATATTCCAAGCTGAATATCATGACTTTTGCTTATACTCGACTCTCTCATTTCTCGTTACTTCGCAAGTTTAAAATCTTCTGTCAAGAAAGAGACTCACGGACTCATAGCTTAGGCCTGCGAAATTTAGATCGGCACTTTATCAAGTCCGTAGAGGACTGGCTAACAGAATTCTTATCTTTAAATAATCGAGCTCGACATAATGTGGATAAGCCTACACTAAGTACTCGCAACAAACTCGCGATTTAAATATAGTAAAGGAAAAAACCTAAGGTATAAATTCCGGTGGTATTTGGATCAAAATTTATTCTTGTTCTCACCTTTATTTGGTGTCACAACACTTATTTCAATCACTTTTATTCCTAACTTTGTATGTCACCTTTTTGATGCAAAACATTTTTAAATTTTGCGATTTTTAATGTAAATCAATATAGTTGTTGGTGGAAATAAGGGTTTCGCGTGAGAACAACGCGCGGGTCGGCAGGTGGTAATAATTCTAAATTGATAGATTCCCCACGCCCCCTCCCCTCGCAACATACATAGGATGCACTAAAACATTGTGCCCTGCTCTATGTTTTAGCAGGTCTATACGCAAATCACTGTAAAGCCGTTTATTAAGTATGCAATAGATTAAACGTTGAGTCGATAAGATGCATGTGATTTATCGGAATGTCCCAATAAAGCCATGCTAAGGATTAGAAGATAGAGTGACGTATGGTCTAAAAACACGAGCACTGAGAGCCTTCAAATCTGGGCAATCCTGTGATGTAAAAAAACGCACTAAAACAACGAAATTCGCGAGAAGGAAGGGGGAGCCTCCTCACGATAACACACTTATAATAAATTACTTAACTATACTAATACTAAGGGATTAAGCTATGGGTTGCACACCCACGATGCGCTCTATTTGATGTTGCG
Source organism: Tanacetum coccineum (assembly GCA_026074375.1). Lineage (NCBI taxonomy): Eukaryota > Viridiplantae > Streptophyta > Magnoliopsida > Asterales > Asteraceae > Tanacetum > Tanacetum coccineum. The sequence continues at coordinate 34,264 of BQNB010049638.1, read as the reverse complement.
AGTCTCTAGCTTTGAAACCCCCTCTTTGTTTCCCCCCCATAATATATCGTGGTATTAGCGGACGAAACATGTGGTAAGAGACAAGATCTTCATCAGGACTTTGATTCTAGAAGATGTTATGGATAACATTTGAAGCATATGATAGGTTCTCACGCTTACGATTCGAGATGCCGCTGGTTTTTGGTCTCATACGGAGAAGAAGAAAGAAATGAAAAGCGGTGATGTCGGTGCGGTCTAGAAAGAGAATGGATTATCCCTCACGTCCCCGAGAGGAGATAGTTAGAAAATGACGATTCCTCGGGAGTAGCGTGAGAATAAGGAAGACAAAAGTCGAATAAACTATGTGAGGAAAAGATAATGGCGAGATCCTCATAGGGTGGGAAGGGTAGGGTAAAACAGTTGTATGGCACTATGAACAATAATGTTCTGCATTGTCTCGAATTTGAGATCCAGAATATCGCTTCTACACTCCAAATAACTCTAGGCTCGAACTGTCTCCCTGATCATGGCTCAGTCGCTCAAAATGAAAGACAATTCATACTCGAAAAGAGAAATATCAGCCTTTTTGCCCAGTAAGCATGAACAGTTGTACCGCTGCCACTACTTTATGTCTCATTCTATATCGAGATCTGATAAAGTCTCTAAGTCAGGTAAAGTGTGAAATGTTCAGATTTTTCCAAGAAGAAAGTCACTAGATCCTTAATTGGGATTGGAAAATGAAACAGTAGTAGTGACTCTATTGAGCACAAAATCAGGAGTAAGGTTGTTTCATAGTCAATGAATCTGATATTCTTAGCAATAAGGAGATTCGATATTTCCGTAATTTCTCAACGAAGTAATATCGTTCACGATTGTCCGTTTGAAGAATATCAGTATCAATCTCTCCATCTTCAGTAGTCCAAGAGATCATTCTTCACCTCCTTAATGCTTGAAACGATGCTCAGAAATCGGGGAGGTGATTCTTCAACCATAATTGATGTCCTCATCTACTAAAAGAAAAATTATCACGTCAGTCACTCTCGGAAGCATAATACATTCGAATTAACTAGAATTGCATCAATCGATGAGGACTGTAATATCTTTTTTATGGATCAAATTCAGCTTCATGAATTCCCCTCGGTGGAATTGGTATGTTGTTTGGAAGCGAGTTTACCGTGGTGAGAAGACTCCTCGAGAAAGAGAGGTCAATCTTAGGAGAATAAACAATCGACAGTATCACGTATGTTAGCTCACAAGAAAGTATTTCCATAAGATGTCATTCTCTGGCATCAAAGTGATTTGTTAGATGACAAACAAGGCCTGTCACACTCATAATGGCGAAGAATGCCTCGGAGACTGTTATTTGGCGGATTGGGACAGGTTCTTAACAGCATAAGTACTATTATTACTTCGTTGTAATTCCAGTGTTCTCTGAGAATAGTGTGCAAGATGCATACTGGTCCCCCTATACTTAGAAAGTTATCGGGCGCCTCGGTTGATACGTCGGGTGTGAATTGATTAGACGAATTGCTACTAAATATTCCTCGTATATTGAATTAGTGAATTCATCAGTCTGGTATCGTTGTGTATAGATAGGAAAATTCCATATGGAGTAAAACTTTGAGCTGTCTGCTCCTACCTGCTCTTTCTGTGAATGGCTCAGACTTAGCCGCTTGGCTCTCTCGTTAATTACGCTTTTTCTTCACGTTTTTTGTTTCAAAATTTCCGGCTCTATGAGTTTGTGAAATGCATTAGAAAAGTTAAGAGTTGCAATTGCTGGCAAAACTCGCTAATGGTTTAATATGCTTTTTCGTCCGCCCTCAAACTTGAATGTAGATTCTGATAGAATTTTCCTTATGTTGCTGTAGAAAGAATATCTATAATAGTATGATCTATTTCTTTCATGTGGAAAATAGTTTCTATTCAAAAGGTTCGTGTTTTGATCTTAATTAGCCTTGCAATATCTGTAGCAAGACTCATCCTTATTTCGAATCTATCACGTGGAGAAGTTGTTGAGTGCGGGAAATTGACTGAGGGTCTGTTTCGCGGTCACACAAAAAGACGGAATAATCGGAAATTAATAACGAGAAATAATTGTAGGTGCATGTATTTGGTGCATCTCGGTTGGACGTTGATAATTTGTCATAGAATCCCTGTGGTTGTTCACTTAAGAATGACGTCTTGGTATAGGTGTTGTGGAGGTGGGTCGGGATAAAACTTTAAGATTGGATTTGTATCATACTTACAATCGAAAACAATTCCTCCAATAACGCATATGTTCCACCACCTTTCGCAAGTACATTGTCGAAAAATCGATACAGTCTAGAAGACGGTTCTCCACACCTACGGTAGCACGAATAAACGTTCGTCGAATGACGACATTAGAAATAAACAAAATAGAAGGATAAGAGAAAGAATTAAACGGATATGAGATTACGGAGACTATTTTTGGGGTTTTATGTATAGAGAGAAAATATTTTTGGGACCGATAAATCAAAAGTGCACGGTAGCTCACTAAAAATACGTACAAGAAAGCGAAGGACGCTCTGGTGTAAGCCGAGGGCGCTATCTGTAGAATAACCCTTGTCTCCGACTTGTTTGGGTGCCTGTTCATTAACATACCCGCCTTAAGACTTCCACTGTATAGTTCGTAACCTAGAGGTGAGCCGTATTTACAAGTTGACATCATCTGTTCGTTTTTTAAGAGTTATTAAATATAAAAGAAAAGATAAGAAACATAGAAGGTAAAAGTATTTTGTTGTATTTTGTTATACTTTTATTATATCAAGATAAAAATGATCTTCACAAATGGAAAGCGTTAACTTCGACGAGGAAGGATCTTCAAGATCACTTATCTTCAAACTGAAGCGATAATCGTAGTCAACACTCCCCGCGGACAACGGCGCGCCATAAAACTAATGCGTTCCGAATAGTATGTATGCAAAATATAGTATAAGGATTTAGTCGCATCATAGTTATAGAGGGTTAGTAGATCGCGAGGATTTACGAAGATTACCTTTATTCCAAAAAGTTAATTACTACAATAGAGAACCTTTACACACGTATGTCGTATCCGTACGAGGTGCGAATTGAAGTAATTTCTCGGTTAGTCCCGATGATCGCCGGTGGATTTGAATTGATATTAAAATGACTTGTGTATTTTGGTTTCTATATAATATTATTAATGAAAATAGATAAGACATAACTCATGTAAAATGCAAGTAAAAATACAAGAAGTAAACTCAATTTAATGTCATTCGAAGAGAGAGATATTAGATTAAGCATAAAACGATAACGGGAAATTAAAAACGCGACTGTAATAGAACGCCTAATCTATCAAAATTAAGGCCTATAAATGTAAATTTAATTTTTATAAATCCTAAATGACTAAAATAATTTTCAGAAAAAGAATTATATTTTTTTGATTTTTATTTTATTTATTATGAATTAAAAACTATTTTAATCTAGAAAATTAATTAAAAATACTAAACTAATTTATAAAAATTTGGAAAAATCAAGAAAAATAATTTGAACTATGTAGATTCTAAGAAAAATAAGAATTGGTAAAAACGCTGAACAAATAAGCAGATAATAAGCTAATAAGCTCTAATAAGCAAAACAACAAGAAAAGGTTAAAAAAATTAAGAGATAGAAGGATGACAGAAAAGACCCAAGGGCGCGTTTGGTTAAGGAGTGTTTGTTAAATACGTTGGTGTGCAAAGGGGGAGGTCACCGGTTCAGAAAACCATGTGCCCCCATCGCTTTTGACAAAATCTTTTATTTTTAATTTTCTTTTGGAAAATTAGGCAAAAAACTAAAAACTCTTAATAAACTACTTTATTTAAACCTTAAATAAGCTCGGAAAAAGCTAAACAGGATTAAGTAAAGAAAATCAAAGAGTATAAAATGACTTATCAAACATTTTTTAAGCTAACTTAAGGGGATACAAATAAGCAATTCCTATAAAGCTAAAGCTCTTTTAAAAAGATTGAGCACTCAATACCAAGAGGCACTCAAAATAAGCAAAATTATGCGAAGCATACTTAAAAAATTAAGCTAGAATTCGAGTAAGCCTAATTAAGACAGACGACGAAGTACGTACTCTTGTTTTTGACTTTTTGGGATTTTAAAAGAAATAAGTCTTTGATGCCTAGGTTGAAGCATGTTAATGAAGACTAAATGTAAAAATAAGCTGAAACAGATCACGTGTGAACCCTAGAGAGCTTATTCCTTCAATTTCAAACCTTAAAACAACTTATAACTATCCTAGATTTGCATATGAAAATGAGACTTTTTAAAATAAATGAGACTTAATGACAGATTAAAACCAAAGATCAATTGGACTCTTTTATTAACTAAATCTATCTACTAGATATGTGGAGTCTAAGTTAAGCATAAAGAAGGCTCACAATTAAACAGCCATGAATCTAGATTTCTTAATCAAACAAGCTGTTAATTCTCAAAAGCAATCCCACATATTCAACCGAGGAATACACTAAACCTTAGACTATTGGATTGTATTTAACTTTAAATAAAAACTTAAAACAACTGACTAAAAGGACTTATTAAAAGACTACGCAGTCTGACTTGAGAAGCCAAAATCAATTTTTCTCCAATTTTTACCCATTTTGATCCTTATGCCAAACACCCCTTTTAGTATTTGAAATCCAATTTAAACTTGTTTATGACTGTTTTAAGCTAAGGTTTTTGAAAACAGATAATAAACTAACAATCACAAGACCTAATAAGCAAAATCCTACAGCTGAATAAGCACTTATAAATAAGTTACACAGAATAAAGCTATTTTTTAGTGACTAATTTAGACTAGGTTTTTAACATGAAACATGAACCAAGAACAATGTTTACAATGTTATGATTAGCATAGATAGCAAATAAACGTTAATAATAAGCAGTAATAAGTACTAAAATTAAGTAGATGAATATTAATTAGCATTAAGATAGAAAAAGTTAGAACTTACTAAACTCTTTGCTTATCTACATGGTAGAGAGAAATGCGATCGAGGAGACTACTCAACTAGCTCCAGGCAGATAAATAAGCTGGTAAGAAGAAGCATAAGCCCATATCTCCATGGATGGCTTATCATCCATTAAGCTTTTAAAAAACCTCAAACTTAAACTATTTGTGAAGAAACTTAACCAAACATGCTCGCAGAAGATAAGTAATTTTGAGGGCTTTATTTGAGACTTACTGAAAGAGCTAAACATGAATATGGAAATGGCTAATTTGCTTTAACAAAAAAACATTGATAGTAGACTTATTTTTAAGAAAAAATTGGCATAAGAGTGAGAATTAAAAAGCACAATTCATGAATTAACAGGAAACCAAACACTGTTATTGTAATACAAAGGGCCATTATATTCAGCCTGAAAGATAGACAATAGATATATAGAAAGCTGGGAATATAAAGCTACTAGCATATACCTACTCTATACTCCCTAAACTAGGATGCCTGTCTGCTCTGTGTGAGTGAAGCCTCCGCAGATTTATAGGAGTACGGTAAACGCCTGTCGTAGGCCTTAGGGACGCTCCCCCATCCTCCATCTCATAGCACATAACCAAATGCATAACTACCTCTAATAATCCAATCTTGATCGTTAGATTGAGTGCCACGTCTCTTTAGCCAATGAGAATGCTGGGGATTGCCAGCGTGGCTCCCCTTGTGTCAGACGTGTCATACAATGGCTTCTAGAAGTCTTGATGAGCGTACTTTGAAGCGTGTGATATGATTTACCCTGTTCGTGGTTTTTGGCGGTAAAAGAGGTGAGAAAAAAGGGGATGATAAACAGTAATTATGACTGTTTTGACCCGTGTTTTATAAAAGTTTGACTTGGGCTAGGTATTGGTCTTGGGATATTATTTTAGGCCAGATTTTATATTAAAATGGTTTAGGATTATGGACTTAGATTTATGGTTTAATAGTTTAGGTTTTGGGCTGACCCGGCCCATTAAGTGAGCCCGGGTTGGTCCATAGAAGATGGGCACGCCTTCGGCTCTGGCTTCTTCGTGCTCATTCCATTCTCGTGCTCGGCTTTGTTCGTTTTGCCCTTAATTTTGTCTTTTTTTTAATATCCGATACCTGCAAGACACAAATCACAAAACATACGAATACAATGCGTTTTTATCATGTTTTTGGTCATTTTTGGTCTTTATTTAAATACATACCAAACACACGTCAAGCTAATTCTAATCCTATATGACCTCATATTGAGCTACCACTAACAAATAACCCCCTAAATAATAAGCTACTGTTAAATACTAACTTTAATAATTTTTGCCTTGAGCTTTATACGTTAGCCTACATACTCAGCAACTTCAAGCAGTGATCGAACTTTAATCCAGTGACTACCTTCGTCAAGTCATCATCAACATAGTATTCGGTGATGACTTTAACCACTTCAGCAGTCTTCGCTTCCACGACCATCCTGATGAAATGAAATCGCACATTGATTGCTTCGCCCTTTCATGAAACACATGATTTCGCGATAAGTGAATCGCGCCCTGATTGTCACAACTAACTGCTATAGTGTTCAGCTCCGCGCTAACTCTTCTAAAAGTCCTTTTAGCCAAATAGCCTCTTTTATCATTTTTGTAAGGGCCATATACTCGGCCTCTATAGTTGAAAAGGCCATCATGTGTTGTAACGTTGCTTTTCAGCTCACAACACACCCATGTACTAAAAATGCGTAACCCGTGATAAACCTACCTTTATCTGTATCCTTAATCAACAAAACATGTTACGTCCACATGGTTGTCACGACATGTCTCATATACCAAACTCACGTTTGTAGTGTGTGACAACTGACATTTTTCAGTTCAACATTTACTTATTAACTTGAATGCTTTACTTTGAACACATGAATACTTGATTTAACTTATAACCGTGAGGTTATCCCGTGTATAACGAGAAACACCTTTGAACGCATTCCGTCTGTAAACTAAGTTTAGTCTACATTTAATTAGTACATTATTTTTCTCATACGCATAATTTATAAGTCATTTGCATACGGTTTTACAACTTTTACGTAAGTCTTTCTAAACTTGCATTATATTACATGCATGTTGCACTACATACCTAATACCCTTTTCACCTTTGTAATAATATATCCTCTAGAATTTATACACTCAATTTCATATCTTCCCCCTCCACAAGCCCTCATGGCCGGCCCCCCAATAAGGAGTAAATCCAACATTTATTTTCCAATTCACAACTCTCATTATACCTCAAATTGTGTTAAGATGTTAACAAAGCACCAACATGTGATATGTCCATTTGAACTAGCTCTTCCTTTCCCTCTTTTCTTCCATATTGATCGGCTCAAGAGTGTTCCTAAGCCCTAAGCACACTCCAACATCCATTTTCTCACCTACCTGTAGTCGAATTTTCTTACAACAACAGTTATCATACCAATATTAAGGTCGCTCTATTTGAGGTACATTACGATCAAGAATTTCGATCACTTTTCTGTTGGAGTGAGGTTAGAGATAGCCAACTCACTGGTCCAGATATCATACACGAAACAACTGAAAATATCATTCAGATACGAAACAGAATTCAAGCCGCAAGTGATCGTCAGAAGAGTTACGCTGATGTGAGACGTAAACCCATAGAATTTCATGTTGGGGATAAGATCATGTTAAAAGTCTCGCCATGGAAGGGCGTGATACGTTTTGAAAAACGAGGAAAGTTAAACCCAAGGTATATCAGATCATTCAAGGTTTTAACTAGGGTTAGCCTTGTAGGTTACTGACTCGAGCTTCCACAAGAACTAAGCGGTGTTCGCACCACATGTCACATCTCTAATCTGAATAAATGCTTATTCGATGAAACTCTCATCATTCCACTCGAGGAAATCCAAGTTGATTATAAACTTGAGGAACCTGTGAAAATTATGGATCGGGAAGTCAAATAGTTGAAACAAATCCGTATTCTGATCATCAAGGTTCGATGGAATTCCATGAGAGGCCCTAAATTCACTTGGGAAGGTGAAGATCAATTTCGTAGCAAATACCCTCACCTTTTCCCAGACACCTTACCACCGGATACCACCAACTGAATTTCAGGACGAAATTCATTTAACGAGGGAAGACTATGACAACTGATATTTTTTCAGGTCAACTTTTACTTATTAACTTGAACATTTTACTTTGAACACGTAAATACTTTATTTAACTTATAACCGTGAGGTTATCCCGCTTATAACGAGAAACACCTTTGAACGCATTCCGTCTCTAGACTAAGTTTAGTCTACAATTAACTAGTACATTATTATTCTCATAAGCAAGATTTACAAATCATTGCATACGGTTTTAAAACTTTTATGTAAGTATTTCCAAACTTGCATTATATTACATGCATGCACTACATTCCCAATACCCTCCCCACCTTTATAATAATATATCTTCTAGAATCTATACACTTAAAATATTTATATCTTCCCCCTTTACAGACTCCTATGGTCGGCCCCTATAAGGAGTAAATCCAATATTTCCTTTTCAATTCACATCTCCCTTTATACCTCAAATTGTGTTAAGATGTAAACTAAGCACCAACATGTGATATGTCCATCTTAACTATCTCTTCATTTCCTTTTTTTCTTCCATATTGATCGGCTCAAGGTTGTTCCCAATCCCTAAGCACACTCCAACACCCATTTATGTTAATATGTCATGATGTGCGGTCGTCGTAGGACTTCTACACGAAAAGTTTTACAACTCCCTGAGCAGTGCACATAATCATTGTAGTGTAGTATAGACAAGACTCGAGGTTGTTTATCGTTCACTCGAGGAATAGGTTGGGAAGACTTGATCACGGTCTAATAGACTTTTAAAGGTTGAGGGAAGATTATTTTTGTATTTTATGGAAAGCAAGTAAATCATATAATTGAAAGGTGGTTTGGTTTTAGCTATTAAACTAAATATTAACTACGCTACTGGTGATAACAATAAGATAAAAGATTGTGTTTATTTAATCATGTATCACTCCCTAGACTGCTTCTCCCAGTGTTGTTGCCTTGTCACACTTGTGATGATCTGTGTAACTATTTCCTAAAGCATGTACGAATTACACGAACCCGCCGTCTACTTAGTATGCCGCTAGAGCAACGCACAAGTAAGGTAGTATAAAGACTATTACCTGGCCCCTATGAGTACACTAAGTGCATGTGAAATATATTAAAAGTGGATTAACATATAAGGAAGGCGAAGGTAGTATGAAACTGTAAACGAATGGTATCCTTTCTACACAATCACGTTTCCCTAGACATATCAACAGCGATATAGACAAAAGCTGGTTTTCTAAGACCTAACGTGCACATCCATCACAAGAAGCAACATCACTAAGATCTACATTCTAGGTTTCATACAATCATAAATAAACACAATAATAGGTTTAGCCAAGCATGTTAAAGATAAAGCAAGAACAATAAATCAAACAACACATAGACATATTGAATGATTAAGTAAACCTTACTTGATTAAAACATGAATTGGAAGAAGTACAATAGGGTTTTTATGCCCTAAAATCGTCTCCTACAGCTGCTAAATGAACTAGGGTTCGTACCCTCTTTTTATTCTGAAGTTACACACTCAAAACCCTAAATTCGGGTTTGTATATATAAAAAAATGACGCGACGGCGTCTCGTTTTAGTCGTGACACCGTCATAAGTAGAATCTTCTAGATATGCGTTTGAGTCGGTGCGGGCTGACGCCATCACTTGATGGGTTGTGACGGCGTCGTGTATAGCTTGTGACGCCGTCTTCAGGCTCTGTGAGCACAAATCTTCAAGAGTCTTGGTGTTGGTTCGTAATCTCATCCATTTCTTCTCTAAATGAGTCCAAGTCACGTGTAATTCATCCAAATGTCTTCCAAATGATAAATACCTGAAAAGGAACGATTAAGTGCCTATTTTGGGCATAAACACGCGATTTTAAGGGTTAAACGACCCCGAACAAGTGTATAAAATGACACCTCATCAAATACCCCTACACTTGGGATTTGCTTATCCTCAAGCAAATGGGATTTTCTATCTAGACAATAACAATATGAGGAGTCATTTTATCTACTCTTTAAAAATATTCTACAACACAACCTTCTAGACCTCGTAATTAAAAGCATGGAAAATATACACTAGCACCTCACATAAGTGTATGAGATTCTCTCTTTCTCTCAGGTGTATAATAGATTATAACATATGGGGGAAACAAAAAATCACACTCATTGCCTGTCATAGCATATAAATTACCATAGGCTTGGTAAAGGATCAAACCTCCACTGCTAGGTGCAGGCATTAATCATTACTATCTAAGAGGTCTTTTTAAAGGGTTGTGGGGTATAGGCATAAGATAACATATAAGGGAAACATAAACGGATAGGATACATTTGGGTGGCTTTTGGTGAATTTGGAGTGGAAGAGTTAGCTAATTATTTACACGAATACACGCTGGTTTGGTTGCTAAGCCAAGACTCGGACGAAGATATATAAACTCTACACAACTCTACATCAATATCTTTCTTTTTCTTTTCTCATTTTTTTAAGTAACATAATACAACATGGGAGTTTATAACACGTACCCCTACACTTGAGCTTTTATATGCTCGATATGTACAATCTAACTAATGACCCGATTTGAGGTGGATCAAAATAACATGGATATCATTTGACAAACATATGGGGGTATTGACTTAACTTTTCTTCCCCATTCTTCCGCGAAATAAATACTACCATGAATCCCAATCGTCCCAAAACAGTATTTACAAGGATAAGGACTTAGCAACCGTGTACTCAAATAATTAACTTGGGTTAAACACAATAATGTGCTAAAGGTGAGTACATATAAGGTAGGCTAAGGCTTTTGGGTGTAACGATTGGTTTAAGGGTGACAATGTTCTTCATTAATAGTCCGGCTTAACCAGAAAATTACGAGAACCGTGAAAAAGGATAGGCTCGGAGGGTTGTACTAGGGGTATCCTGCACTAAAAATGAGTGCATGGCAAGGGTGTTGGATAGTTATATGATCGAGGTGACCATCATAACAATTACAGGTTTAAAACATGGGTTATTCCTAATGCCTCTTATCAAGCAAATCCTAATACTTACTACGCGGTCTCGAGATGCATCACAATAACAAGTTCTAGAATTTAATATACTACCGGTACACTCTCATAATCCTAAATTAACTGATACCAATGTTCTAGAAAAGGCGACAAAACCACGCATACACATACGTAACGACGAAATAGACACACATGATTGCTCACTCCTTAACTCGAACAAGCTAAAGGTGTAATATCTAAGGGCGAACCTCACATTGTGAGGGGTGGAATTTTGAGGGTTTTGTGAGTCATATAAATTCCTATCCATGAGACGCTATTAATACTCATTTTTTGTCGGTATGTGTCATAAAAAAATTTAAATTTGGATAAAAATCACCTTCTTATGTTATGTTTCGATATATTACCCATCATTTTAAGGACAAAGCAAATGATAAATAAAAGAATAGTTTCTAAGGTTTGTTTTCCCCCCTACACTTAAGTTGAACATTGTCCCTAATGTTCTCTAAAAGTACCCGTTAAAACAGATAAAGGGAAAAGAAAACAAGGAAAAGAAACTAGTACTCCCCTGGTTTACTCAATAACAGAGAAGAAACATGCGATAACTGGTTAAATCGTCCTCCGAGAATCATCCAATAAAACTTCCTAAGAACTTCCAAGCTTCTTCTCATCAAATATAACATGTAATCAAAGACAAAGACAACTATACCAAGCATAAAACGTGCTTTTTACCAAATATACAATGTGAATTTAGGGTTCGACTCGATAAAGCAGTAAAGATAGGATGAGAGAATTGTTAGGCTCGTGGTTTTATGCAGGTTTATAAAGAATATTACATATTTTAAATGTTGTGCTAGTTTTATTTTCAAAAATAATTAAAAACTTTGAGTTTTCTGGACCTGGGCGTTTGACGCCGCCGGGGTTGGTGTGACCTCGTCACAGGTGTCGTAGTGACGGCGTCGCGTGTTAATCATGACGCAGTCTCCACAGTTTGTGAAAATGAAAATTTTATTTTTGATGAAAAATTTCCTACACTTGATTCCATAAGTTAATTCATGCACAAATAGTTGCATAAAACCTGAGATTTCACAATTTAATCATATGACGCGAATTAATCTAAACAATTTATTTAACATGTTTGAATTTGGCTCAAAAGCCGGATAAATTCCCCTACACTTATTGTATGCAAAATACCTTTGATTGAAATTAAGACGAGGTTAAAGACAAACAAAGCATGATTACAAGATATTTCAAACATAATAAAACAAACTATAAAGAATTAAAACACACGACACTCCTAATATGCGGGAAAAGTAAATTGGGTTGCCTCCCAAGAAGCTCTTTTCTTTATTAACGAGTCTTGTAGCTAGACTCGAAGTCACACGTCAAGTGTCGTAGAAGTGGTCCAAGTCGATGATTTCTTTTGGACTTTCTCTTTCGGAGAGCTTCCTAGTGGTGGGGATTGATTGTAGGGTTTTGGTAAACTCTTCTCCGTCTGGGTCGATTAATCTAATCTTGGCGTGCCATGCCCCATCTCCATTTTTGGATGGTTTATCCCAGTTAATTGGTTTTTTAATTAGGTCCTCCGATTCCCACATGTTACACTTAAGGTTAATAGGAATGGCTCCTAGGAATTCCACCATTCTCCTAAACACTAAGGTATCCTTAAAAGGGTTAAGCTCGGCGTCTCTAGAGATTTCCCATTCTCTAGGCAAATGGCAGTCTAAGAAGTCTTTCCTAGCGTAATAAGGGGTTTGCGCGCCTACTCCGTCTGAGCTAGATCGTGGTTTGTAGGATTCCCTTTTTCTATGTGTGGTCCAATAAGGTGCTTCTTCCTAACCTAAGTCTACTCCTTTTACACCGAATACTGACCTAGTGATTCCTTCTCTTACCGCTATTTTAGCCATCCTACAATCTATAACTGCGTTGGCGGTAGCTATGAATCCTATCCCTACAAGCAAAGGGGTCTCGGGGTCCTTCTTCATATCAATCACGTAGAAGTCATTTAATAGTTTAAGTTTTCTTATGTGGACTTCTACGTCTTTCACAATCCCAACGGGGTAGGATTTGGTCCCGTCAGCCAATCCAAATATATGGCCAGTCTCTTCTAATAGTCCGATATTAAGCTTTTTGAAGAGCTAAAGTAGGATTATGTTTACGCATGATCCAAGATCGGCCAAGGTGTCGAAAGGTTTTGAGTCTCCTAACTTACAAGGTAGAGTGAATAGTCTGGGGTCTTCTATTTGTGCAGGTATTTCTCCTTGGACAAATGCTGATCCGTTTTTGCCTAGTTCTAAGCTCTCTACGTACTTATCTAATATGGCGTTATAGATTGGAGCGTGAGCTAGGACTTCAAGAACCGGAAGGTTAAGATACAAATCTTAGAATTTATCTTTAAGAGTCGGTTCGGGTTCTTCAGGTTGTGGTGGTTTGGTTTTAATCTTAGGTTGATGCAGGCTTGTTTGGGAAATGGTTGCCTCATGGAAATGTGCCTTGATAGCATTGATTGAGGTGGAAGGGTGAGATGAGCATTGTGAGTCTATTGTTGGGTAATAACGAGCAGACGAAACTGGATGAGTTCCCAGTTTTGGGTTCTTAACCGTATCGCTAGGTAGTGCGCCAGCTATCTGGTCGGTAATGGCCTTCAACACAGTGTCAATTTTATTGGTCATCTCGCCTTGTTGTCATTTGAAATCGGCTTCAAATTTAGACAATCTAGCGTCTTGAGATGCCATGAATTCGGAAACCAGTCCTTCTATATTTGATTGATTGTTAAAATTTTGAGGACGGTTATTGAAGGAACGGTTTTGGAATGAACCGTTGGGTTGGAACTGGTTAGGTGGGTTTGAGAAATTATTTTGGGAATTTTGGGGTTGTCTCCACCTAAGGTTTGGATGACTTTTCCATGATGGATTGTAGGTGTCACCAAGGTTGTTTTGCTTGGGCTTTAAAGCGGTATACCTCCTGCTTCGTCGGTACGCGAGGATGCGTATTCAACAAAGGCTCGTTCGGGATCATTCATGCAATACTGAGTGTCGTAGGGACCACTGCAGATTTCACATGAGTTAGTAATTTTGTTCACTTGAGTAGGCTGTGTATAATCAAGAGTTAGGGTTTGGTATAATCAAAACTAAGGTTTTCTAAAAAGTATTTGGGTTAGTTTGTGCATTCCCTGATTATTCAAACACCACCAATCTTGGTAAGCATCTCATTTTACATATTTTTATTCATTATAAACATTTCATATTTGATATCATATAACGATTATATGCTTGTTGTGTAAAAACTTGAATTGAAACTTGTTGATAAAAACCCTAAATATGCAAGAAAAATAGGTCAAGTTATGAGCAAGTTTTAACCACTTTCAAAAACATTTTGGCTAATTTCTTTCCATTTCATTTTAATATAAGGTCTTAGGTATGTTCATGTATAAATTTATAAATTATAGGATTTTTTTAGCATTTTCAAATGATTTTTGCAAAACAACTTGTCAATCAGCTATGGAATCTGAGTTCGAATCTTCCAACATTATTTTAAGCACCTTAGACTTCGAACCAGGAATCATGGTAGTTATAGCTTTTGTAGCCAAGACATAGATCTAAACTTAGCATTTTAAACCACTTAAAAAGGTTAGGCAGTGAAGAAGTTATGACCAAAAGAAAATGAGTAAAGTTTTCTGAAAATAAACAGCTTTAACTTCCGTGTATTGTGTTGGACTTTTTGGAACCCTTAAACCTACAACTAGAAAGAATGGCTTACATTTTTGGAAATACAACTCAAAAAGCTAACAATTTAGGCTTTTGAACGGACTAATTTTATTAGGACATGAATGAGTTACGACCTCGAAAAGTCGGGTGAACACCTAGTTACAAAAAACTGTTTTAACTTTCTATCTATAAACACTTGGAAAACTTGTTTTAAATCACATTTGAAACTTGAAAAACTTTAGACACAAGTATATAAGGGTGACAAAAATTTATAAAAACTCATATGCATATATCACATGTCGTATTATACCTAAGGCGCCTTAATTATTTAGGTCGCGGTTAGGATTCATTGCTTATTGATGTTACGATACAAAAACACCTTTTCGGGGGGACGAGATTGATCAAAGAAGATAAGATGAAACATCTTTTCTAGTGAGAGAAAGTAGAGAGAGGTTGGAGCAAAACTTGTGTTTATTAGATTAGAAAGAGAAAAACAAGAAATGAACTTCCACACCCCCCCCCCCCATGGAGAGTCATGGGGGTATTTATAGCCTAAACATAAGCTATCTACCCCACTTATACATTATTAGTCCCTGCGTATAGCAGAAGATCTATAGCTAGTCCAATTCACATGTAAGACGCCAGCTTTACAAAATAGTAAGGCTAACAATCTCCCTCTAAGATGGTGCCACACGTGAATTGGTTACAATGTTTCCTACAAGCAAAAATAAAGTAAAATGATAAGAATGAAGTCTAGTATTCCTTGAGAAAGTCTTCAGTGAACTTGATCTCCTTGAATACTCCAGCTTTATTTTTTTAGCTTGCAGATGAACACACTATATAAATACTGATGAGGATGACTTAAAAGTTTTCTCTTCCGATGATCTCAGTCTTGATTGGATTTCTGCTCATAACTTCTTGACATGTCTTCAAACACTTTCTTCATACACTTCTGGTCATTACGAAGTTTCTGAATTAGCTGCATGTCTTGAAATTTTTTATTTTCCTGCACTTTTGGTCATGTCGAATTTTTCTAGAATCTGTTTCTTATTTGTCATCCTTGAAATTCTCTGAACTTCTTGTGAAGTATCTAGTTGAGTTTTTACTCCCTCCTAGCTAGTAGGCTCTTTTCCATCAGCTCCCTCCCAAATAGACACCCTTGAGACTGATTAAGAATCAATGCATAAATCTTCTTAAGGACCTCCTTTCTCATTTAGGATACACTGTTGGAGAGGATGATATCATCAACATCGTCTCACTTAGGAAGCATTCCAGTCCCGAAGTACACACTTTATCACTTTTAACGAAGTTGAAACCGTAGCACCAAAATCAATTAAGACCCGGAAATGCACTTTTCTCCCTCGAGGAAAGTCATGGTATGAATTTCTATCATCATACTCATGTGTACATCTTATACCGAAGTACACACTTTATCCCTTTTCCGAAGTCGAAGACGTGGTACCAAAATCAATTAAGACCCGGAAATGCACTTTTCTCCCTCCCGGATGATGACTATTTGAGGAATCATCATACTCATGTGTACATCGTATATCAACTGGAACTGCTTACTTAGCTTCACATACCCGTGATTGCATAAGCAATACTCTATGAGAAGATGTCGAATCGTACTCTCTTTACAAATCTCTCTTGATCAACCGGATCTAAATCCCCTTATCTATTCTGTCGCCTGATACTAATGACCACAAAGGAATATAACCTGATGGACCGAACCCGAGAATGAAGCAAAAAACCCAACGAATAACTTCAATCCCAATGGAGTAACCCCGTAGTCATTTAAATTCAATACTAGCCGTTTATGAATGAAGGTGAATTTTGATAAGGATCATTTTAGTGTAATGTATTGTGTTTGTTGTGTTGTTGTTTGTGATTTTTTATGTGTTGTGATTGTTAACGGATATCGGCTCAAAAAGTATACCATAATAACGGTCGTCTAAGTAATAAAACCCAGTCATTTATACTTTACCCGACAAGAATTTGTTTTAAAACCCGACTTAAGCCGATAACCTTAGTAAACTAACAACCCAATTAGCAAAGATCATTCAAGTAATAAACCGCTATGAGAATAGACAAACCGCTGCCACTTTTGGGTAAACCGCTGCCAAGTTTTCAAGCAAACTGCTGCCTATTATGTTTGCCAAACCGTTGTCCTTCAAGTGACCAAATCGCTGCCAAAATAGCCAAACCGCTGTCATAGTGGTTTATACCAAACCGCTGCCAAAATAGCCAAACCATTGTCGTAGTGGTTTATACCAAACCGCTACCAAAATAGCCAAACCGCTGTCACAGTGGTTTATATCAAACCGCTGCCAAAATAGCCAAACCATTGTCGTAGTGGTTTATACCAAACCGCTACCAAAATAGCCAAACCGCTGTCACAGTGGTTTATATCAAACCGCTGCCAAAATAGTCAACCCGCCGTCGTAGTGGTTTATACCAAACCGTTGTTGACTTTTTAAACCGCCAGAGTTTCGTTTGGCAAACCGCTGTTAAGTATAAACCGTTGTGAACCTGTATCAAACCGTTATGCAGAGGTTTAACCAAATCGCTGCAAGGTCACTATCAAAGTGAGAACCACAGCCAAACCTCTGTTAGGTACTATTTTTTGTTTTCTTTCTTGTTTTTGACTAGAAACCAAAACAATGTACTTTTCTTTAGCAAACCTCTACCAAGAACTCTAAAACTTAAAAGTAAGCTTCGAAGTAAGCTAATAAGCTACAAAACTAATCCAAATAAGCTATTCTAATCACCAATAAGCCACGATAACCCACGGAAATAAGCTATGACCGGTTATAATAAGGAAAGTATAAGACTTTTTTGAATCAAATAAGCAAAACCAAATAAGCGGAGAGCTTATAAGCCAAAATAAGCTCGAAATAAGCTTAAATAAGCTACAAGTCACGAAACAACACACCACAAGTACAAAACACCCCCGATTAGCTCGTAATACCACTTGTTACGATACAAAAACACCTTTTAGGGGGGACGAGATTGATCAAAGAAGATAAGATGAAACATCTTTTCTAGTGAGAGAAAGTAGAGAGAGGTTGGAGCAAAACTTGTGTTTATTAGATTAGAAAGAGAAAAACAAGAAATGAACTTCCACACCCCCTATGGAGAGTCGTAGGGGATATTTATAGCCTAAACATAAGCTATCTATCCCACTTATACATTATTAGTCTATGCGTATAGCAAAAGATCTATAGCTAGTCCAATTCACGTGTAAGACGTCAGCTTTACAAAATAGTAAGGCTAACAATTGAACTTGCTTATATTTCCTGACTGTACTACTTTGTTGAGGTGAGTTTCATATCTCTCGTTTACTTGCTTTATACTTGTTTTGAAACACTTAGGGTGAGAATACATCGCTTGCTTTTACTTAAGGGTATAAGTGCATTAAACTTTAGGGATTGCCTAAGTACTTGTTATCCCACTATTGGCCAACATTATCATGAACCGTTAATTACTTTGTGTAAGCACGAATGCTGTGAATAGATCTATTGGGGTTGACATCCTCGTACAGGTTTTGGTTTCTCACATGGCCAACGAACGCATTTCATTTGGGGAACTCTAGGTGTTCTACAGATAGACACCTACCGGCGCAACAACTTGTAACAACTTAAACTTTGGTTAAGGCTTCGATGTCATGAGCTTAGTACAATCGTAATACTTTCTTGTGATATTGTATTTGTTATAATAGTCACACTCAAAAATCTTGGCTAGCGTTTTGAATTTCATGGTAGAGTCACCCGTTGATGCTTGCATTGCATTAGGGATTTGCTTTATGAACATTATTCGTTTGATTGTATTAAAACTTATATTTCTCTTGATGTAAAACTTTAGGATTTGTCATGTTTACAAACTTATTTATTCAAATGAATCTAACGAGGTATTTTTAAACGACTCATGTAAAGGTCGTTCGATGTAACGTGTGACTTCGTGCTATGAAGTTACGCCCTCGGTTGCTTTTCGTTAAAATATTTTGTGGGTGTGACATAGTGTGCCACAAATATTTCATAATTCACTTTACTACTTCCCAATGATTTTTTACATGGATTCGCCAAATATATGCTAACTACACCCACCACATACACTATATCTGACCTCGTGCACACCATCAAGTACATTAAGATCCCAACCACATTTGCATACGACACCGTACTCATCCTTTCAACATCACAATTCCTAATCGGGCAATCCTTCAACGACATCTTGAAGTTCCCACCCAATGGCATCCGGACCGATGATGGTGAGCTATTTTTATCCATTCGCGTGATTCAATTTAAGATTTATAATAATTGGTCTAGGTAAGTAGTTGGTCTACTACGCGCTCGTGTAGGAATTGGTTCAACATAGGATTGTGAGCTCTTTTTGTGTTTGTGTGATGCATTATGTGTGTATTTGTGTATAAAAAACCGATTTTGTAAATGCTAAAGTTTAAATTATGAGAGTTTGAGTGATGTGTGATTCAATAAGAGAATGATGTGAAGTTTTATACTCTGCACTCTGTATTAAGTAAGAGCAACCGTAATGCAATGTTTACAAAAGACTTTTTACTATTAAAAATGACATTTAAATGACTTGACCCATTATGACAAAAGCTATGACTTTTAAGATAATAGCTTGGTAAAGGCTAAGCGTTTGACAACAAATTATGCAAGTCAACCTCCTTAAATGAAGAATAGTTGAGAAGGTTTGGAAGCTTTTGTGCATTGGAGAAGGTTTGCGAAGATGACTTGTTGAAAGATACAATTTATTTTATGTGTTAATCATGTGTTTATTTTTATGCCATTGGATGGACCCTATAAAATCTTTGCAAACTTAAGATCTTATAGGATCCCGATATTGACCATAGGATCTTAAGATCTACTTCGATCGAATCATACTTTTATCAAACAACAAACAAAAAAAACTACATATTCATGGGTTATGTTTTGTAGAAATTAAAAATAACATGTTACGCCTTTTAAACATCTCATAATCATAATATAATTTCTGACAACAATTCTAATGAACATTCATATAATTTTATGTTTATGATATATAATAATTTGTAGATTTGTATAATATTACAAATACTATTAAGAAATTAATATTATAGTAAGATTTTGAGATCCTGATCCGATCTTACGATCTCGATCTTACAAAAATAAAAACATTCCTTAGTAAAATCCCAATTTTGAAACCTTGGTGTTAAATGCATCAATTCTTTGAAGATTTAAGATATTGTTGATGCTGTAAGGTTCAAGTGTCCATTCACAACATATGAATTTGCGAGTTCTACATAGCTAATTGAAAAGGCAATATTATATCATCTTACTAGTTATAAGTCACGTGCATGCACGGGGCTTACACATAAATCAAATTTATTTTAAAATTTTAGTTTAATATACGGGCATATGAATATTTTCTCGTGTTTAATGCTTTGTAATTGTGATATTAGTAAAACTAATAATTATGCACATTGTTTTACATAAAAAATTCATTATGTATTAATATCAATGTTTTAAAACCCGAGTTGACCCGGTCGGTTGAATCGTGAATCGGTCGGGTAACCGAAAGCCAGATTTTGCCAAAAAATCCTGTTCAACCGTGACTCGGTGGCTCGACCGGGTCAGTTAAACCGGTTTTTTAAACATTGATTAATATCGATTAATATTTTGTAAAGATTTTGTTGGATGAAATTTTTTACTTTGTTTAACATACATGAGTGTTGATGTTGATATTGATGTTGTTGTTCAAATTTACCTATTAATATAATGTTATACACAATATGCGTGTTTAATATGTTTTTTCAGATATCCTTATATAAACTTTAAATAAATTTTATATATGTTGTATTTTTAAAGTATAAAATCTAGAGGGTATAAAGTCTAAGAGGGTATTCGTTTATTATCTAAAGTTATTACAAAAGATGAAAAATTATAAGTTTCACTTAACTATATATAATTATTTAAAATTCAATTAATAAAGTTTTATTAATTACTTTTTTTTAAGTTTTTGTTTTTCACAAATTTGACACATATTTTTATGTCCTTTTGTTCTTCATCAAATTTCTCCACCAATTTTTTCAATTTCGACCAAAATTGATTCAATTTTGACTTTTTTTAACCAATGAGATCACACGATTTGCCTACATGTCAAAATCAAACGATCTGATTGATTTAATTTTTTTCCATAAGATATATTTGCCTAAAAAACTTTGAAATAATGTAATTCTTTTATTATATAAAAGATTCTATGTGTTTAGTTGGGGAGGTGATATGCACACCACACAGTCACAAAGTGACGTGCACAACACAAAACCACGTGTGTAATGCATATGATACAACAACACACATGTATTTTTGTGGTGTTGCACATCATCCTTCACTTGCATAAAATTACGAAACGTGTTTGCTAATTTTTTTTTCAAACTTAGCTCTTAACTTTTACACTTTTCATAACTACATAAATAAAACATGAAATGGAACCAAATTGATACAAACCAAGTAAACAATGGTTAAAGCTATGCAACAAAAAAAACTATAAGAGCACTCGGTGTAGTAACGCCGGCAACGGCGTTGGCAGGAGTTGTCCGACGTTACTACACCCCACCACCGCGTTGCCTAACGGCGTTGGGCTCGACGCGTTGGGGTGTTTTTAAAAAAAAATCATTTACCCCCTAACGGCTAGAATTTAAATTTTACTCTTTCCCCCCAATTTTGAAATGTTTCATTTTAGCCCCTAACAGCTAGTATTTATAAAATAAAAAAAATAAAAAAATAATAATTTTTTTTCATTTTACCTCATAAAACGGCTGATTTTAAAAAAAAATCATTTTACCCCCTCACTCAACTCACTATATATACAACACGTTACCAAATACAAAATCACATACAAATTCACCACTCTTCAAATACAAACATACATCTTTTTAGCAATAAAAAAAATGTCTGAATTTCCCAACAACAGTTTCATGAATCTCCTCACCGGGTCGATGACGCCGGAACAGTTTCAACAATACCAACAAGAACAACAACAAGCTTTTTTCCGATGGCAACAATCACAAATCCTAAACCGTGATTTAGATAATCTACAACAAAACCCACCATCATTCCACTCAGAATCTTCCCAAACACTCACTCAACCTCAACAAGTCGATTCGCCAAAAAAAGGCGGTCGCAAGAAAACTAAAGCCCGAAGGGGAAAAAATGTTGAAGACGAGCCCCAAGAGCCGGTAGCAGCGGGCCGTTGGCTACCGGTCGAAGAAGAATTGCTTGCAACATGTTACGTGGCCGTTTCCGAAGATAATAATGTCGGAAGGTCACAAAAGCATGACACGTTTTGGTATCGGGTTTTGAACGAGTTCAATTCGAAAAAATTTCAAAACCGTACGAAGGATATGTTGACTAGTAAATGGCATACGTTGAATGCCAATTGCCAAAAGTTCAACGCCGCGTACAAACGGGCCAAACGTTTGGGGAAAAGTGGCGAAAACGATGTGGATTATTTGAAACGGGCTCAAAGTATTTACCGTGACGAGCATAGAGGGGTCGCGTTTTCTCAAGAAGATGCTTGGGCCGTTTTGAGATTCCACCCGAAATGGGACGCACCGGAACAAGTTGACTTAACCGGAGACGTCCCCGGGGCTAGCCAGGAGGATCTATTCGGTCACGATGCACGACCACGTCCGCCCGGCAAACAACGGCCCGCCAAGAAAAGCAAATCCGACGCAACGGCGAGCACCGGTGGAAGTAGCGCGTCGGCCCAATTCGGGGAGCTAATGGAGCAGGAGCTTCGTCTGAAACGGGAAGCCGCCGAAAGGGCTTTCGAAGCTCAAGCCGAAAAAGACCGCACACTAATGCGGTTGGAGGAGTTGAGGTTTCTAGCTACTAGCACCAAGGATTTGGACGAAGACGACGCCTATTGGATCAAGAAGCAAAAAAAATTGATCAAAAACAAAATGAAAAATGATTTGGGTGACGAGGACGACGAAGACGAAGACGAGTAGTTTTTTTTTTAATTTCGTAATGTATTTTTTTTCGTAATGTTTTTTTATTTCGTAATGTTTTTTTTTTAATTTCGTAATGTTTTTTTTTATTTCGTAATGTATTTTTTTAAATTTCGTAATGTGTTTTTTTAATGTAATTTGTATGTTTAATTATGAATGAAATAGTTAGTTTGTTAAAATAATGAAATAATTGTTTAGGGGGTTTTATGAAAATAAAGAGGTGAGTGGTGTTATTTGGTGTTATGATTAGATGAGTGGTGTTGGTGTTGGTGTTATGCTGATGTGACGCTAACGTGACACCCAAAAATCTAAAAAGGAACCTCCCAATCCCATCATCCCATCAAGCATTTAATACAAGTAACCAATATTTTAGGCCAACACTACACGCTTACAGAAACACTAGACCCCTTCCAATCAGTCACTAAAACTCCACCGTCGTCGTACACTAAAGCGACAAATTACCTTACATCAAACTGTCACTACACCGTCACTTTCTTATATCCTCATTATTAAGCCATTTCACTATTTTCTCTTCAATACCCATTAATGGACTCGCTAAGCCATGTGATATTCAGGCCACCAGAGACACCCAATGAGTCCATGGAGTTTTTGTCACGTTCTTGGAGTGTTTCTGCTTTGCAAGTCAGTAAAGCTTTAGCTCCGTCGCAAAGTGGTGACCTTGCTGAGGAAGGTGACAAAGTTTGTTGTGGTGAGATGGAACAAGTTGCTAATGGTGGTAACCCTTTTGCTTTTGCTTCATCTGAGACTTCTCAGCTTATTATGGAGAGAATCTTAGCACAGTCTGTAAGTTTAAATTTTAATGTATGATTGTATAAAGTTTATATATATATGTCACAAGTCTAGCTTGACAAGCTAGTTTATAAGCTTTTTCAAATGTACGTAAGCTAATGAGCTTATAAAACAGACTACTAGTTCATTTGTATGTATATGGTTTTGATTATGTGAAATGGGGTTCAAATTATTTGAAATTATGAATATGACAAAAGATTTTGATAGTTGGAAAGGATACAAAATAAAAGTAACGCAAGTACTTTTGTTTTCTTTCTAAAATGTTCAAGTGATGACATCATTGTCCTTATACTTACTGCAAAACTTTGTACTTCATGAGTTTATCTGTTGAATCTTAAGTAAATAAAATGTTTTGATGAAAGTGATCTAACTATGTCAAAGTAACTATTCACTTAATGAACAATATCTAATAAGTAGTCTAAACTAAGCTATCACAAACACCAACTAACAAGGATATTTTGGTCTTTTAGAGGATGTTGGAATTCTTCATTTAAAGCATATAAGCACTTTCATCTTTATTCAAAACCATTATCATGAAAACTTGAAAATACTACTGTAATTTATTTTCAAAGTAGATAACAAAATAATCATTTTATAGGTTTTTGGCCAACTTGGTCCAATAACATTATATTAGTAAAATTTTATATAAAAAAAATAAAGTTTGTATGAATGTTTTGAGGCTGAAATTGATGATCTTGCAGCAGGAGGTATCACCAAGAACTTCTGGGAGGCTCTCACACAGTAGTGGCCCACTTAATGGTTCACTTACTGATAGTCCACCTGTTTCACCTTCTGAACTTGATGATATGAAGGTATGTATTATTAGTATACTTTATGTGTTACTAATCCTTAAACTATACTTTTATGGCAAAAGTTTCAACAAAACATAAACTATAAAACTCGCCGGATGGCTTGGTGGTAAAAGCGCTTCTTACCCTGAAGTGGTCACGCCAAACTCCCGAAAAAGGAGGTCTTTACGTGGTTTAGTGCTGGTGTTCAAAACTCGTAGATTAGTCGGCCAAACTTTCCGAAATCATTATTTTCCATGAAAAACATTAACTATAGTTTAATAGTGTTTGCATAGTTAAATTTTGTCTTGGGCAAATAATCTTGATATGAGTTCTTGTTTGAATTATGGTATGGGTACCCCTGTTGGTGGCCCATGAATAGTGCCAATAACGTACAACAGATTTCTTTTGTACCATTCTTTTTACAGTGCAACGCAGTTTTTTATTAGTTTCTGTTGCGTAATTTTTGACAGTTTCATACTTTTTACCTGTTAAACTTTATATTTTTCGTTCCGTTTTTTCCGTGTCACAGTTTTATAACGTATACAAAATTATAAAAATACAAAAAAAATAAAATACAAAAAAAAAACCAAAAAAAACCGGAGGTACAAATGGTGATTTAGGGGGTACATATGTCATAAGCCTTATGGTATATGTTTTGGTTTTACAGAACATAACACTCGGTACAAAACCTTGTTGCAGCTTTCTCTTTAATCTAGGAAATAATATTATAATACTCACTAGATGCCAAAAGAAATTTAAGTGAAGTGTAAGTTTGGTTTTTGGAATCTTTAATACTAGGAAAGTTATAATTTGGCTTTGATTAAAGTTACTTAAGATATGATTTAGGATGCAGATATGATTGTTTTGTTTGTTATCTTATTCTAAAGTGGTCTAATGTGATTGTTAATATGTACTTTATCCCTACCATTAGATTTCCCTTGAAGATTGGTAAGTGGTTTCTTGCTTTTGCTTTTGTGAAATTTCCACAAACTAGTACTTTGTTTTTGAGGAAATCCCGTAAAATTACCAGTGATGCCCTTTTCGCGGTTTCTAAAAATTGAGCTTTATTTCGAGAAACTTCAGTATTTTCTTGAGTGAAAGTTTCAAGTAAAAAAGTTATTCATTTTAGTAGTTTTACAGAGTTGGGTCAGTAACTATCTCTAGTGTTCAAGAATTTAAGTACCATTTATAGGAACCTTAACTTTATAAAATGGTCAAAATTCATGAAAGCATGTTGTTAATGATTTTTGATGTTATGATTTATGGGTATTATGGTAATTACACTAGAGGAATAACTAATTAAGTTTTTTGGTTGATAGGATTTTATAAAATTATGGTTCATAATGAGCACAGGGACAACATTGATAATTTGATAGAATGAT
The DNA here is from genome assembly GCA_026074375.1 of Tanacetum coccineum. Taxonomy (NCBI): domain Eukaryota; kingdom Viridiplantae; phylum Streptophyta; class Magnoliopsida; order Asterales; family Asteraceae; genus Tanacetum; species Tanacetum coccineum. The sequence continues at coordinate 8,512 of BQNB010049638.1, read as the reverse complement.
AGTGCCCTCTTAAAATGGGTACATTAATGTGGAACCAGAAGGTAGGTAAGCTTCTATTTTATATCTAAAAGTTGTAGATTTGAATTAAAAACTTTATAGTGATAGCACCTAAAATGGTCCTTGACCTTGAATGCAACAAGAACCCCAAGGTTTTTGATGTGTTTGACCTCTTTTAGCATAAGAACTTAATGTTGGATGAAAGCATACCAAACTTACCAGTTTTTAGAGTAAAAAAAATAGCGTAGGTAATCGTCCTCTAGGTTTACTAAATGGTCCATTACAGGGGCGTCTAATTGACGGATCACTGATGATTTCAGACAATTTAGATTAAGAATAGACTGAATAAAACCCGAAAGATCTACAGTTTTCCCAACAGTTTGGGGTTCTTGTTGCAGTACTTGTGATGAATTTGGGCACAACAGTTTTCCCAAAACCCGCAAAGGCGTCTGCCAATATGTCCAGCCTGATCGGACCTCTTTATGTGCTGGACTGTTGGTCGTGAGCCACATAACTCCACTTAGATCAAAATTTATGACCATTTGAAGTTAACATGTTTTTCACGCGTTTCTTGTGTTCATACCCTTCCACACATACGCCAACTAACAATAACTTATTAGTCTATTTGTTTAGTTTAGCATGTTAAATTATTAGGTAATTTTGGTTAAACCTTAAAATGTAACTGATATAATTAGAAGACTATAGTATTTTATTTTATATGAGCTTAAAAGTACTTTTAAAATTACATTGCCTTCCGCGGGGTTTACTAATGGTGTTGGGTTTAAGCAGTACGGTCGATTAAAGAACCCTGTAAACACCCAGTATCGTGGTGGGGCTACAAGTACCATAGCGACAACTGGTGGCGGGAAAACAGTGGGAAGATGGTTAAAGGACAGAAAAGAGAAAAAGAAAGAGGAGACAAGAGCACATAATGCACAGTTACACGCAACTGTTTCAGTTGCTGGTGTTGCTGCTGTTGTTGCCGCACTTGCAGCTGCTACTGCCGCCTCATCGGGACATAGAAAAGACGAGGAGATGATGAAAACTGACTTGGCGGTTGCATCTGCTGCCACCTTGGTGGCAGCTCAGTGTGTGGAAGCTGCAGAGGCCATGGGTGCTGAACGTGACCATTTGGCATCAGTTGTTAGCTCTGCGGTTAATGTTCGATCACCTGGCGATATCATGACTTTAACAGCTGCTGCGGCTACTGGTAAGCTGAGTTGTTTTTGCTCTTGCGTTTTGGGGTCATTATCTGATTCTTGTGTTTGTAAAATGCAAACAATCATTAATCACAAAACATTGTATAACAAACCATTTCAAAAGGTTATATTCTGCTTTTTCTTTGGAGAATTTTTGATGGAATTGTCTCTTAGAATAGTAATTTATTCAAATTACATATACTATAGCTCTTCGTGGTGCGGCGACATTAAAAGCAAGGGCAGTGAAGGACACACGCAATATCCCGGCTGTACCCCGCACTGATAAAGGGACGCATAGCACTGGAACAGGCAGCAGTTCAAATGGTAGTTTTAGTGACGAGTTTGTTCCTGAAGAAAATTTTCTTGGCATATGTAGCCGAGAATTACTTGCAAGAGGTTGTGTGCTCCTTAAACGCACACGTAAAGGTTCGTTTTGATATATCAATCACAACAGATTCGAATCAATATATTCAGTGTTGCAAATTCTCAGAAATTTTTTATTTTATTGCAGGCGATCTGCATTGGAAAATAGTTTCTGTTTATATCAACAAAATGGATCAGGTTAGTAACTTTAAGCTTTTTGATGGTACTTATTATGTCGCTTTGTTTTACGGGATCATAACTTGATTTTAATTAGTGTTACCTTCAACTTATTTCTTCCGTATGTGACGGTAAACTTGGATCCAACCGTTAGAACAGGTCAAAAATTAGATGCCATGATTGACACATGACATCACCATTTAGTTATTATCTACAACATCTGAACTTTATCATTTTATCGGGAACATGTTTCCTTTCTATATTCGTTCTTTTCTAAATTTGTGTTTACATTGTTGAGAAAAATTATTGGACAGCAATTACTAATTGGAAATATTAATGTTTTTAGAAACCAAAATCAGTCTTTAGAAATTCAAAAACACTAAACAAAAATCTGATTAACCAAGGTATCCGACCTATGGCAGACTAAAACCACGAGCGTGAGCTTACCGCCACTGAAACACAATTTGATGTTTGTAACAACTTAAGAAAAGCAAGTCTGAATTTACTGAGTTGGAGCTTTCAAACACACAAAAACATAATTTCTGAATCTAGTTTTGATTGTTCCATCTTTTAAAAAAAATAAAGCAGCCAAAATTTACAGCATAAGTTAGTGCATGGTTCTATTATTGAGCATAAATCATGACTTTATTTACCAACATTAGCACTTTTTTATCACTGAAAAAGTTAACTATGATCCCTAAAAAACAGTCTGTTTGTGTGTATATAAATCAGGTGATCCTGAAGATGAAGAGCAGACATGTTGCTGGGACCATCACAAAAAAGAAGAAGAGTAAGTTTGTTACCAACACACACACACTCACTGCCAGTGGTTTGGTGGGTCTTTTGGGGATTTGTTAAAGGCTTAAAGCATTAAAGATTAAAGTCATATTCTCATTCTGTTGATACTAACATTGTCTCTTTTTCAACAGATATTGTGTTGGAAGTTTTGAAAGATATGTCACCTTGGCCAGGTCGCCACCTTGTGGAAGGCGGTCATGACCGGTGCTACTTTGGGCTAAAGACTGTGGACCGTGGAGTTGTCGAGTTTGAGTGCAAAAATCAAAGGGAGTATGATATTTGGACTCAAGGTGTGTGTAGGTTGCTTGCGGTTGCTACAGATAGAAACAATGGGATTTAAATCTTGGCTAGCTTTTTGTGGGTTTGAATTAGCTATCGTTATATTTGTAAATCTTTTGGCTTAGTATGGTATGATCATTGTGGTTTATTTTTTGAACGGTTTTAGTTGGTATGGTTTAGTTTTTGCGATGTTGGTGTTATTGCTGATTTTGTAAATTTACGTTCGGATATAATTACGTATCGGATGGATACTTGGTGTTTAACTTTCTAAGTACTGTGTTTATGCATGTTTTCAGATTTTGCATTCCATTTTTATACAATTTATTGAGACATGTATTTATGTTGGATGAAACTTTATGTTAGTACAAATTGGAATAAAAAGAAGTAATGTGAAAGTGGAGAACCATGTGAATATGTGATGAAAAGAAAGGAAGTGGACAGTCAAAAAGGAAAAGAAGTAAATAAAGATTAGTCTTTGTTGAGTTATGTGCCTTGTGTTATTGGATTTCCTGGTGATGCTTTTTGTAATTCATGGGACTTTAGATCATGAGAATGTGGACATGAATTTTCTTTTTGTATATTATAATCTTTTATGTTTGTTTTGGTTTCTGGAACTAATGTGAAACATGTTTTTATGTACTTATAACTCACTTTTAGTTCTGCAGCATTTTATTAGCATTTCTACTTTGTTTATTTTTAAGGTTCCTTTATACATAAATATCGTATACATATGGATTATACATTGGAAGTTACATTTGGATACCTATTAACCTCCTCAGGGGGCTCAAGGGTGCTCAATGCTCACTAAGTACACATTTGGGTAGCTAGCTAGTGAGAGGATCCAAAACGGTCACGGGATACCTTGGTTAGGCCGCTTTGACTTACCCTCGTGGGAACAACGTTTTACCAATTGGTGCAAGACAAATTACTCATATGTTCTGCGATAACCCAAGTCATCTAAAGGTCTTACGATGATGTTTTTCCTAAACACCCCAAACATGAAAAACACACCTAGAAGTGACATGTAATGATGTAAGTTGTAACTAACAAAACTACTTGCACACAACAATGTGGTGAGGTGTTGATGTGTTATGCAAATATACAATTTGATGCTTATACATGTAACTTCTTGTAGTTGTGTGTTAAGCCAATTTTTTGTGGACAATGCCATCTATAAATGCATAAAAGTTATCAACTCCCCCTTTTATTTCTAGTCTTGTGATTAATATCTGCTGGTCCTTAAAAAATTGATAGCATGATTTTAATATGTCAAATTCTGTTATGCAATGAAATATTTTTCATTTAATGAAAACCTCCTTTCTATTAAAATACAGATGAAACTTCACAATCTACATTTAAACCAATTTATTTCTTCGTATCATTTCAACATTAAAAACATAATGTGCAAATACTGTGCAAATAGTATATAAACAAATGCATTTAATAGAGATGCATCAAATGCTATATACCAATCCAAATAAAAGAAGGTTTGAAGCTATCACTTTTCATCTGAACTCTTCATGTCTAATGTGAGATATTGGGCATGCTTTGATACCACTGGTCTTTGCAGTTTCCACTATATTTTTGGTTGTCATACTTAGAGGCTTGGGAGCGGCGGTGCCATTCCCTTGCGCCAAAGAACGGCGCGAGGATTATGAACGGCGCACGACTCCGTGCCTCGCGCCGTTGAGTCTCGTGCCGTTCATAACAGCCCACGCCGTTCTATATATATAATATATATATATTTTTTTAAATATAGCCGGGTTTTTTTAAATATAGACGTCGACTCCGTGCCTCGCGTCGTTGAGTCTCGTACCGTTCATAACTGCCCACACCGTTCTATATATATATATATTCAGACTTCAACAAAGCACACACAACAAACAACAAACAAAATAACAAATAAACACCAACAAACAAACCAACAAAACAAAAACAACACGACAAAAAACAAAAAAAAACAAGAACCCACACTACAACCAACAATCAAATCAACACAAAAATCTACATTAAAACAATTTATTCTTCGTATCAATTTAACATTAAATACATAATTGTGCAAATACTGTCAAATAAGTATATAAACAAATGCATTAATAAGATGCATCAAATGCTATATTACCAATCCAAATAAAAGCAGATTGATTCTATCACTTTTCCATCTAACTCCATTCTAATGGAGAATTGGGCAATGCTTTGATACCACACGTCTTGCAGTTACCACTAAATTTTTGGTTAGTCTACTTTAGAGGCTTGGAAGCGGCGTTGCATTCTATTGCGCACAAAGAAACGGCGCGAGGATTATGAACGGCATACGGCCCCGTCCTCCGCGCCGTTGAGTCTCTAGCCTTTCTTTTTTTTTTTTTTTTTTATTTTTTTTTTTTTTGTTGGGATTTTTTTTTAAATTTTTTTTTTTTTTTTTTTTCTATTTTTTTTTTGGTTTTTTTTTTTCATAACAGCTCACGCCGTTCTATATATATATAATATATATATATTTTTTTAAATATAGCCGGGTTTTTTTAAATATAGACGTCGACTCCGTGCCTCGCGTCGTTGAGTCTCGTACCGTTCATAACTGCCCACACCGTTCTATATATATATATATATATATATATATATATATATATTCAATATAGCCGTTTTTTTTAAATATAGACGTTGGGGGAGCGTTTTTTTGAAAATTATACCCCAAAAATCCCATTTATACCCCTTAAAAATCCTATAAATACCTCCTTATTATTTCATATTTCACACACTTCCAATATATTTTCTACTTCACTAATTTTCAATTTTCTTTCACCTATGGATCCCAATAATTTCGACGCATACGATCATTATGATATTTATTTTCAAAGTGACTATGATCGAAATATGCGGGATTATCAGGCGTACGAACATTATGTAGCTTTGTGTGAGCAAGAGGTTGGGGGTTCGAGCTCGGGTCCAAAGAGGAGGACATAAATACCTCGTAAACGAGAAACTGCAGAACAACGGCTGATGGACGACTATTTTGGCGACGAGGAATTTGAACCTAAATATCCGGAAGAAAATTTTAGGTGAAGGTATCGTATGAGCTCTACACTTTTTAATAAAATAGTCAACAAAATTTTAAGTTATGATGTTGAGCCTATTTCCGAGTACTTTACTTATTTTACACAACGTTACGATGCGACCAGTCGTTTAAGTATTGGTCCTATTATGAAGTGCACATCCGCCATACGCCAACTGGTGTACGGCACTGCACCTGATGCATTTGATGAGTATTTGAAAATTGCTGAACGTAATTCACGAGAATGTTTAGATAACTTTACTAAATGCATACATGTTTTATTCGTTGAAATGCTTTTAAGAAAACCCACTAGAAGGGATATCGAAAAAACGTATCAATTGCACGAACAAAAACATAGACTCCCGGGAATGCTCGGGAGTATTGATTGTATGCATTGGGAATGGAGAAACTGCCCAAAGGCATTACATGGGCAATTCAAACGAAGGGATCATAAATACCCCACTCTTATGTTAGAAGTTGTGGCGGATCAGAGATTGTGGATTTGGCATGCATTTTTTGGGGTTCCAGGGGCGAATAATGATCTAAATGTGTTATATGGTTCCCCACTATTTGATGATGAACTTGCTGATACAGCTCCGGAATGTCCATTTGTGGTAAACGGACATACATATAGGAAATGTTACTATTTAGCCGACGGTATTTATCCAGCATGGTCTACGTTTGTCAAATCATTTTCCGTTGCAAGGGATGAAAAATCCTTGAAGTTTAAAAGAGTTCAAGAAGCTGCAAGGAAAGATATTGAACGAGCTTTCGGAGTACTCCAAGGTCGTTGGGGAATTATACGACAACCCGCTCGTGCTTACCAAATCAACATGTTGAAAAAAATAATGTATTGTTGTATAATGTTACATAACATGATTTTGGAGGACGAAGGATTTGAAGTGAATGTGAGAGATTTGTTCGTTAGTCCAACGCCGCATATTCAACGAACTTGGGTGGAAAGATGCGAATTACATCTTAGGAAATCAAAAGAGCTTCGAGATAGAAAAACGCACATCGATCTTCGACAGGACCTTGTGGAGCATCTATGGAATAATCATTAGTTTGTAATTTTAATTTTATGTAATGTTTTTTTTAATTTAATGTAATGTTTTTTATATTAATGATTTTTTGAGCAAGTATATTAATGAATTAAATTTTAGTTATATTGGGTATTTTTTTTAATTAAGTAAATTAAAAAAAATTGGAGAACGACACCAGAAATGTGGTGCCAACGGATGCCCCAGCAAATGTGGTGTCGTTCAGTTTCTGGTGTCGTTCTCCATTTTGCTGACGTGGCAGCACTTTTTGAGAACGGCACCAGGAGAACGGCACCACTGCTCCTAGCACTCTTAATGATAGTATAATGTTTTAATTGGTCAACAAGGGTATGTGTTTGCTGTTCTCTCGTGAAGAAGCAGCAACTTTTTGAGGGAAGGGGATGTGCACCACTGCTGTCCTAGCACTCTCGGCAATGATGAGGTATGAGCATGTGTTTAAGGGTCAACAGTAGGGTGTGCACGGATATCGTCAGTTTTTGTGTGTCTTATGAAACGCATACCTTTGCGCTAATATGTGAGTCTACGCCCGGTGGTACGACTGGATAAGAGCGGCTTGGCGGCAGTACCATTTCGTGTAAGTGTAATAAAAAGGATTTTGGTCGGGTAATGCGGTGGCGGATACCATGTAATAAAAAAAAATTCCAAGCGATATTTTTCGATTACATGTGTTTTCTTGATAACAACTTTACGCATGACGAAAATTTTAGAGAATAACTTTATCGTACATCATTTCATATTAAAATGTCAAATAAATGTGAATTACGATGCAATAACGATACAAAAACGACAGTAAGGAGTATTACGAGGTTGTACAATATGCATATAAGTGTGTATAACTTAAAATACAGAACCCTTATATTTTGTACCTTTAAAATATACGTAATATATGAGTATATCTTATTAAATATAATTTATACTACTTATAAAGCAAAAATGACCCTCTCTCTTCATTTAATACCTAAAAAAATTAAGTAATCCAATTTATAAAGCATAATGTACAATCCTTAAATGCAACATTTCATCACAAAACCAACTATCTAATAAATACAAATATTAAAGCAAAATGTACAACATTTATTTCTTACATTCATATGTTACAAGTATAAACTAATTAAATTAGTAATTAATGGTATTTTTAAAACACCCCTAAAATGATAAATACATGTTATTAAAAACATTGTACAAACTAATAAAGTATACAAAGCTTAATACAATTTATATGCTAACAAGTTGATGGTAAATACGATTTTGAAAACCGGACATCGAAGTCGCCATCGGTGTGACTACTGTGCTTTGAGCAGGTTAGTCAAACCGTTAGTATTGACTCGAGCATCATTATGTGCTATATAAGTATGTGTTTATGTGATCTTATGTGAGTTGGCTACCAATTCATGGAGCGTGATCGTTTCATTGTGATTGAGTTTATGGTTGTTATGAGCATTTCATTTTGTTCACATTTTAGTGACAATGAAAATGATAGTATAATTTTATGCGTGTACGTATTTATATGTATATGTATACGTATTTATATCTTTAAGTGTTAGTAGTTAGTAAAATTAAAAGTTTGGTTTAGAACATATAGAAATTAT